>JAYRCO010001266.1:0-11262 GCA_037042815.1 Ceratobasidium papillatum | reverse complement strand
TACGATTTAGTGGTAACCCATACTGTGTATACTCTGTCTCCAGCAGCTTGCGAATTAGCTTCCGAGTCGATTGTTTTTAGGCTGAGTGAAGCGGAGAACTTTGTGCTGTGGTCGGTTTCCTTTAGCCACGCCTCAAAGCCAGCGGAGCCGCCGAGACGCTCAATATCTTTGAGGATTTCGAGCGCTCTGACCATTATGTAAGCATTCTTTATAGAGACGGTGTGTTATAACAAAACTTACTTTTTAGCAGCTTCCTCTCTGTTGTCTCCGAGCTCGCTTGGGAGACCAAATGTAGTAGTAGAGGCAAGATCGGTCTGAGTGGAAGAGACGAGCTCCGTTGCTTGAGACATCTTGGTGGAATGGAGTGAGGTGACCGCAGATCGGATTACTTGGTGTTTATGTACTCTCATGTATGCGTGCACTTGGCCTGCCGGCATTCGATGTTTCCGAGAGCAACAAAGGAGATCAAGATACCGGCGGCTCATAACCGACTTCGGATCGCGAGCACCGGTCAGAATGTAAGCCTGCCGAAATCACAGTGCCTGACACCAGTAATTAGTGCAGAATCAGGCACCCGGGATAATAAATCTGATTCATCATGCTGAACATGAGCGCCTATCTTGTTTTCTTAAACCAAGATAATCGGCGTTTGCCATGGCCATGCTGCTAGGTATGTAGACTCCGCTCCGCAATGCCAAAGCTGAGGGAGAGGGCGCAAATCAACTTTCGACGCGTGGCGCAGGGTCTGTAAACCGAAATGGACGAGCGTCTGCTACATGCATATAGTAATTGAATATGATACATCCAAAAGCTCTTGTATATGTATAGACAACGTATGGATATATCATGATAGGTGTCCGCCAATACTATTTACTGACCTATATGTAAGAATACTAGTACGTCTCACCGCAACTTGACTTCAAATTGCCGACCTTGAAAACTCAAAGCTACTCCTAAGCTCGTAGTAGCCTGAAATGTAGTTACATTTTTCACCAGCCTTCTGTTCTTGTCAAAGAGCGCGATTTCCGTGAACATCTTCTCATCGCCCTTCCCTCCGGCAATAGTGATAAGATGGGAAACTTCTGAAACAAGGCTTTGGATGTCTTTCTATCCTCGAGAGCGAGAGCCTCTTGAACTTGCTCTGCCTGAATCTGATTCCTCAGGAACTGCCTTTGCCTTTGTATTCGGTCCCTTCGATGTGGACCTTGAGAAGGTGTACATCTTGCACAAGACATTTTAGACTAGACCTGACCTTGTATACGAAGTAGCTGATATATGCGTTAGCTAGCGTAGATTCAAGATTACGCTCGGGCGGGGTTGAAATGTTAGCGCCGTTGTTTGTCTCCTCCAGTCAGACCTCGAGCGCGGTAGAACTACAGTTTGCTTCGATCTCCTTCAGTGCCTGGAGAGTTCTAAGAAAACATCAGTGTTTCGAGCAAAACTATGTCATGGGTTCTGTACCGCTGTGCGTATTCTTCTCTGGTTTCTTCGAGAAGTGTCAAAAAGCTGGATTCAGGGGCTGTTGCTGTATCAGGTATGGGGCCATTTAGAGGGAACGGAACGAGCCGAAGGTATTACTAGTATCCATGAATGGCTATATACTTACCAATTGAGCGTGAAGTCTAGTTTATTTGAGGTAATCTACTACGAAATAAGACTGCGCACTGAATATGGTGTTGACCACGTCCAAGAACAACAAGTGAATTCAAGACGCCAAATCATCCGCTTGGCTCTGCAGTTGATATAAGCGTAGCTCCGACAGTACGATTTAATTTACCCTGGCTAGGGTAAAGTGGTTGAATCGAGCTAGTACAAGTACACGCTGGTTAGCATCAGAATCCGCGTTATAGCCCACCAGATCTTGGTTTATGAGTTGTACATAATCTGAAAGTTAAGTACGAAGTACTAGGGTATCAAGCGCGTTTTAGATTATGCCAATGGGTCAAGCAATGTCATTCGGCTGGGTGGTTGCTGAATGTGAATCATTGCCTAGCTTGGCAAATAAAGTAAACACGAACAGTGGCGGTGTTTTGTTTGCGTGGAGACATGTAAGATGCCGGTGTCACGTGCTCCCCACATGGAGACCGAACCCGCGCAGTGTGCCCCACATGGCCAGATAAGACTCGCAGCGCCTTATTTAAACCCTCACGGCCGCTGACTCACTCCCATCTATCGCCCAACCACAACCACCATCATGGGAGCTGCTCAATCTAACACCGCTACTACTTCACCTGTTATCGAAAAGGCTATCGTTGAGCAGCAGGCTGTTGACGAACTAGCTCAACGTGTTGCTAATCTCGGCGCGTTGGGTGCTCCGACTTCGGCTGATGGATCGCTATCGTTGGACTCGCTCAAGACGTGGCAGGAGCAGACCAAAGATGTAAGTGTCTTCGATATCTGTATTGGTTGAGTGGGAGCTTAATACCTAGTCGTGTGCAGGACGATAAATTGAAATTGGCGCGTACTATCCTTGCGCACAACAATATCCAGGCGGCCATTGCTTCCCGCAGCGCGTACATTGCTGATACCCATGTTTTCAACCTTACGGTGCCGTTCTCGACTGGACCAGTCACGAACCAACGTTCGAGTGGTCGATGCTGGCTATTCGCTACCACGGTGGGCTCATTTCACACGTCGTGACATAAACATGTGTTATATTTACGATTAATTCTCAACAGAACGTCTTACGCTACAACGTAATGCAGCAACTCTCGCTCTCCGAATTCCAGCTCTCGCAGTCCTACCTCTTCTTTGCCGACAAACTTGAGAAAGCAAACTACTACCTCGAGCTTTCTATTCACCACGCCGACCTCCCTCTCGACTCACGCCTCGTCTCTCACCTTGCTACTTCTCCCATTGGTGACGGTGGCCAGTGGGACATGGCCCGGAACTTGCTTGAACGATATGGTGTTGTTCCACAGGCAATCTATCCAGAGAGTTACTCGAGCTCAAACTCGAGCGGTATCAACAACACGTTGACCTCCAGGCTTCGCGAGATGGCCTTGACGTTGAGGGAGTTGGTCAAGGGCGAGCAAGTTGGCGGAGCTTCATTGATGCGAGCTCGGGCTGCAAAGGAGGAGTTTATGGCTGAGATCTGGAAGGCGATGTCCGCTACGATGGGTGTACCTACCCAACCGGATGAGAAATTCAGCTGGGACTACAAGGACAAGGACAGCAAGGTTAAGAACTGGGAAGGCACGCCACGCGAGTTCTACAAGGTAAGTACTGGTGATTAGACACTACGGATGCGTGGAGTGACATGGTTCTCCACAGGCGTTCTCGTCCAAGCAATACCCGGTACGTGTGCACAGCCGCTCATATGCGCCCAATCTGATCCCGATGTCGCGCTCAGCCGCTGCAAGCCTTTTCCCTCATCAACGATCCCCGCAATGATTACGGAAAGCTCTACACTGTCGAAGCTCTCGGAAACATCTGGGGTATGCGTGGCGTCGAATGTAAGCCTCCATATACCCATATTTACCTCATTTACTTACGCTTTCATGTGCGTTTTAGATGTTAATACTGAATCCAAGAGGTTGAAGGAAGCTATTATCACCGTACGCTAACACCATTGGTAACCATACCAGAAATACTGAAAGATCTTCCGCAGTGCATCAAAGCCGGCCAACCGGTATTTTTCGGATGTGATGTTGGCAAGTATCTCGATCAACCGAACGGTATTATGGATCTAGACATGTACGACTTCAAGGTATGATTCGGTTCTTCTTCCTCTCGCTTCCTTGCCTCATCTCTTGATAGAACGCCCTTGGTTTGAAACACGGCATGTCTAAAGAACAGCGTCTGCGTACAGGTGATAGCGCTATGACGCACGCGATGGTCATTAGCGGTGTGCACCTCGACGCTTCGGGCGCGCCTGTACGTTATCGTGTCGAGAACAGCTGGGGAGATGTCCCTGGAGACAAGGGTTATTTCGTTATGACCGACAAGTGGTTCGACGAGTGAGTATTGTTTTAGTTTGGAAGGAAGAAATTAGATGGCTAACGCAAAACGGATAGGTATGTATTCCAGGTAGTTGTGCCTCGTCAACTTGCATCGAAGGACTTGATCAAGGTTTTGGATGGTGGGAAGCCGACGGTGTTGCCAGCCTGGGATCCTATGGTACGCGTTTTATTTGGCGATTGAAATAGACAAATTCGCTTACGAGGCTGTTCCGTAGGGTGCCCTTGCTTGATTTCGTGGATATGGATATGATAGGGACTTTTTGTAAGAGTATTGATTGCAAATGCTATACACTTTTTTGGATACCACATTTAGCTCAATCGTTGAGATTCGAGTTTCGAATAGAAACTCTCGGAGCATATACTCACATATTTGTTCCATATCGTTAGTTCACATGACCCAAAGATCATCTTCGATTATAACGGACCTGATAAGTGTTATGGGAATAGGAGCTTCAACTCGTTACATAAGCGTTCTAGCCACGCTAATCTATGGGCCACCAACAAGCCACCAACGTCAGTATTCATTCGGTGGCATGTATTTGGATCTCTCTCACAGCCGTTGCGCCGTGGGTTTAGATATGGGGTTTTTTGTAATTTGGGAAATACTTATCCGAAACCATCAAACATGTCTAATTCGTGTTGTAGGATATTAGTTTAGATATATCTACACAGAAACTACGTCTGGCTCTTCGGAGCGGCTTATGCTGTACTAAGTATATAAACCTCCCAATATCCCAATGTGTTTTCATTTGATTCTAATTGGTGCACGTCGGTAGTGGCAGTGTTACGCACAAACAAGTCAAGCGTACAGATACTTAGTAGTCTCACAACCGCCCCATGGCGGGCCCTCCCACTAGAAATTATAAACCAACAGTGAGAACTTTCCTTCCTGCCGTATCTAACGAGAAGGAAGTATATAAGCAACGGAGATCGAGTAAACCACAACTGAAACATGCCTTCTTAACCACAACTAGACAGATCACCGACCTTGATTAGCAACCCCAAGCACATACAGCATACTAACATAGACTCACTGTGCTCATTGTCAATCATCACCGTGTCCCAAAAATCTACGTCCTGCTCTAGCTCGGTCGTGAACGCTATTTTCACGTACTTCTTGCTGGCTGGCGCCTCTTCAGAACAAAAAGCTGTTTTACCTGTAAACTCTTCTATGCTCGCAAGAGACCCGTCACCCGGTGCGCATACCTCGCCCTGAGGGTCTGCATTTAACATCTTACACGCTTGGAGCCTGCGTGAATTAAAATCGAGTATGATGATCCCGCTTGATTGATCAATTGATGAGTTTTGAAATGCCACTGAACGTTGGCCGAACATGTAACATTCGTTGCCAGTCCTAAAGTTACGTGTATCGGCCCATGAGACCTTCGGTGCCCAAGTGGACCATGGGATAATAAGACAGTCGTCCTGATCCGACGCACGACTACACCCAATAGAAGCGTCAAGGAGGACAGAAGAAGATACGAAGAGGGTCCCAGCAGACTCCGCGAATCCTGCCCCTTGAGTTGGCGTTCTATGCACGTCTATACAGAGCAATCGATCTTGAGGCGCTAGGTCATAGATTTGGGGCGGAGAGTTCAAGTGTGCATAAGAGTTTGGTATGCAAACTGTTGGTGAACATCGGATCTGGACGGTGGATTCGCCATTCTTGCGCCCTAACGGCGGCAACATGAATGATGCAACGTGACGAGGCTCGGAAGACGTGCTGGTGTGAGGATCAAATTGGTAGACGTTAAGTGAACCAAATGTGTCATTGGGAACATGGGCCTCTGTGTCGTAGGACTTGGAGAATCGGGGAAGTACAAATGTACTTTCGGAGATCAGCGTAAACGATGAGTTCCAGCCGCCTACAGTTCGCGCGCGCTATAATCACCTAGAATGAGATCTGCCGCTTAAATAGTATAGTATAATCACTTACTGTGAGCTCTATCCCAGTGGTCCAGTCCCATATAACCACGTGAGATGGCAAACTACGTGTTCTCGAACGGAATAGGATAGCTAACAGGTGGCCAGCAATCTCAAAATAGAAAGAACGATCGGGTGGTGGTTCATCACGTGGAGGATTGTACGTAAGAATGGATCTGCTGGGTTTAACCCTGGGGTGTGCTTTGTTTGTCGTCATGGTCCTCAGATGGATCCGACACACGCCCTCAGTTAGCATGTTACGTCTAACGCTGCTAATTTCTAGTAGTACAAGCAAGTCTTGCTCTGGACATATACCAAAGTCTTTCGTGTCGACACCCAGGTCAGGAATGCACCAGTCTTTGTACTCAGTGCCCCGGTTTTGTGACGGAAGCTGGTAGAAGTACAAGCGTCGAGTGAGTCTGTCGGAATCAGCGAGTGGTACGCCTCGAACATAGACCCCGCCAGCATACTCATAAGTTACACCATGTTCATCAGAGTTTAGCTCGTACTCGACTGGCACAATCTTGCTAGGACAATCCCAGCGTGCCCTGTGGGTTCGTAATATGTCTAGTTTTTGAGGATAAGAAAGGTCTAAGCGGGTGCAAGGAGGCTCAACGTAACCACAGATGTCTAGTTCTAGCAGATACTGAAGGTGCGTGCTTTCGTTTATCATAGCTCGGAGAATATGGCAGACCTAGGCCGTCACCAACTCCAGGTGAATATCACGCAAATGATGACAAGATAAACGAACCTGCGAGCAGCACCTGATTGAATCTGGCTCCAGGAATTCTAGTGCTCGAATTGTAATCTCCTCTGGCAGAATAGAAAGCATCGACATTGTTTGAAGGTAGTGGTGCTGACAAGGTGCCAAACAGTCACGTGGGCGCTTAAAACGCATACTCCAACTGACGTCAATGGCGTCAAGTACCTGTATGCATTGATTTACATCGGCATTGAAGCTTTGTAAATTGGATTTAAAATAGCTCACGAGTATGGCCATTATGGCGGGAAACACTTTTAAAGCGGTTTTACTAGGTGATAAAGACTTTTTTAAATTTTTAAATCGTGTATTTAAAGTCGTGTTAAGGCAAAGCCTTGTGTTTCAACATCGAGAGAGAAAAGCGAGAAAAATAACAGAAGGAGACCGAGAGGAGAAACGGAGAAACAACTCATCGCAAAGCGCTTATACAATGATAAAGACTTGTACCTCCTTTGACTGTCTGATGTATAGGATTATTGGCGCGACATGCCTGAAACACAAAGCGATGTATTCTTGATTTGATCAGCTTATCAGGCAGCATATAGATTGTTCACTTAGTGTATATAACTAGCCGAAGATCGAGATATAGAACCCAACTAGAGCAGCTGTATTACAATACAAGAATACATAAAAGCGCAGTTGTCAGAGTTGAGACTTCTCGCTTAAAATTTGAATAGAAGAGTTTATAATTTCGAATACGCGAGAAAAGGTGCAGCTGCGAGACTCGGTGGTGTACGTTTGATGGAAAGAATTTTGTAGTTGTTTTGATGGCTTGTTAGAGGGTTTAAAGTATAAGTAAAGATAGAAGAACTCCGCCAAGGCCCCTATGACAGGGGCTAGGTCCTCGCACCAGTCGTTTTTGAGCTCCAAGATATCGGCCTCCAATTGGTCGCTATCGGCGAGCATCGCACGTTTGTCGTGACCAAGGTTGTGGAGATCATGCTGGGAGAGGCGCCGGATGAGCTTTTTGGCAGCATCGTTCACCTCCCATTTCTTTTGGCTATGGGAACGATGGGCCACTACCCAGACCAAGATCCAAAGCAACGATTCAACATCATGAATAAAGGTTCGATTAATTGGCTGGCTACTAGAGGCTGAGCTCGCGAGCAACTGTGCTGAAATGAAAGCAGGAGTGCCCTGTTCAGGTTAGTCTGACGCTGCCATAGTACTTTCCCGGGATATCAGCTTACTGTTCGGTCAGTGTGCACATCTTTCTGGGTCCTTTTCTCATCAACAGTAAATTCTGTGTCGTGTACGACGCACACAGGTCCCCGTTCCATGTCTTCAGCTCTTTTCAAGCGAGAGCATGTGCATAAACTAAAGATCTATTTTAGCAACGCTGATTTCTGAGTCGTAGTGGAGATGACGCACCTAATGCTTGCTTGCGCATCTGATAGAATTGCACTAGCGGTTGTGCTGGCATCTCTAGCAGCTTGAGTCCACGTCTTCGGGTCTGCAAGAATCTTGGGGCTTGCCAGCCAACCACGCGCCCCGTAATGCTGAGTTGGATCGACGAGCAACAGATTATATGCGCTAATATCGCAATGTATCTTCCCTGCCTCGGTAAATGCCATGATTCCTAGAATGTACTTCGTTAGCAGGCCGTTCAATCTCTTAAAGGTACGACACGAATATTGACACTTACCCATTAGTGCGTCATGGATTGCCATAAGTAGGTGTAATGAATCGCGTGCATCAAATAACGACATCCCTCGCGGCATGAGTATGTCACTCTTAATGCGCACTCCTCGCGACATGCTACCCTCTCGCACCGGTCCAGATATCGCGGATAGACTCGATGCATATGACCGAGTAGATACTGATATAGCAACGCCACTCTTGCCTTGAGCTGAACTCTTCTCGGTCTTCTTGCCTGGACAGAAGAACGAGGCAGAAGGCGATCGTGCGAGGTCGTCATTGTATTGTAACTGCGTGCTGTACCTGTTGTAGTCGAACGCCTTCACTTGGCATACCCCAAAGACTCCTTCAAACAATGCAAGCGTCTCTCCCTCGTCAGGTCGGTCGTTGGGACGCCATATGCTCTTCAACACGTCATCTCCTAGTGCACAAACGCACGTCGCTCGACCGCAGCAGCACTTTCGGTAGCATAGCAGCTCACTCACTACCTGCGGCTCGCTGTCGCCAAACTTGAACAACGTCTCCACTGTGCTAAGTTCATCATTCTGCCGAAACGAGAATCGTGTATCGTATCCAAAATTATCAGCATCGATCGTTAACAACGTGATGATGTGTTTGACAAACGAGTCCGCATCCTCTGGGTTTGACAAGTCGATATCAGGTGAGTGGAGCAAGCCAGAGCGGTCGAAGCAGACAAAGTTGACAATTGAGCCACACAGAGAGAAGCCAAACACACGTAGTCGATAGATTTGGTGGGCGAACACCGCGCGGGCGTAACGGGCCAGCTGCAAATATGCTCTGTTCCGACTGCTTAAGTCGCTGTCGGATTTACACTCGATTAATAGCTCCATATCTGCCCAGTGTGATTGATTCTGTTGTCGAGATGTGACCAGATCAGGCTTAGTAGCCGTGTCGCTTGGGTAGTCTCGTAGTGCGTCCTTGCTGCTATGGTTGTAGAACTGGTGGTAGCTTTGGCGAAACTGATCGTCAGGGAACCGCGCCAGGTAGTTGCTGTGAGCTGCTCGACCAATTACGTTCAACATCTGCGCAAGCGGTTCATATACGTTTTCCTCTTTCTTCTGAAAAGCTATTTTATCGTCGATAATCCATTTTTGGTTGGAGGAACGAAGTGACGAGGTCGGAGTGAGCTGCCCCGATGTTTCAATCCTGCTACGAACGTCGACTTGGATACCCGTGTCGGTTGCGAAGAACTCCTGGAAAAAATTATTGTGCACGAACACATTGCCGTGCAGTTCGTGCTTCATAACCTCCTCCATCTCGGGCCTGTGAAGTTGTGTTGCGCTATTTGAATCCATGCTCCACTGGGAACGCTGACTGCGCACCGGGCCCTCCGGAACACTAGGGTGGCGGTGCATCTGACTCTTGGTTTCAGACATCAAGACACATGTGGGGTCGACATTGGATGAAGATAAGTGCATAGGCGTTGCACCCGGGTTGGCAAGCGCTGTGTTGTGAACTTCAGCGTTAGGCTTTATCGGGGTAGTTGGAGGTATTGTGGTAGAAATGCGTTCATCGCTAGTCTGAAGAGTAGCTTCAATAATAGAGGGTAGGCGAGGAGTAGGCGTCACAGGTCCTTGATCGAGGCTCCGGTTCTGTGAGGTACGACCAGGCGGTACAACAGACTCATGTTCAGACTCCAAGACCGTCTCGGGGACAGATACGATAGACAACTTGGAAGCATTCGATTCGCGTGTCTCGGACTTTCGACTACGCTTGCCATGTTCAGACGTGGGTTCGGCACTGTCGAGGCTTTTACGCTTAGTGATAGAAGAGCACATAGAGTCTGATTGGCCACGTGACTCTGGTAGAATAGGTGGCGGTGGTCGCGTCTGCACGTGATGCTTGGGCATGGCGAATACGATGGAAATGGATGTATGTAGGAAAGTTCGGTGGACTGAACAAGCGAAGAGGCTTGCAGATTAGGATGGGCTGCATCCTAACGCATCTACGGTGGGGGATTCTTATACACTGCGCTCGTGGCTTGGACCGTGACTTGGCCCAATTGTGCCAACGCGTTTGCCACCGTACACGTGAAGAAGCCAGTCAAGCTTGAATAGTCCGCACGATCTTGCCAGATACATACTTCATGCATACTAAATTACACTCCGAAACTCCGACACTCCGACTGACTTATACTCCCGCGCACAACAGGAGCAATATAACCTGGTGGGTCGTCGATATTGCGGAGATTGCTAGGATGCTACTACTGAAAGTCCAGCACAAATCGTTGACTTTTCATTGTCTGAAACTGACAAGAGCAGCATACAATGCTCCTCGTCTATCCATGGTTGGTCATAGTACTTCCGATTTCAGGGCACAGCGAAACTGGTGTAGTGACTAAACTGCTTGACGAAGTTACAGCGCGTGATTGTGTCGAACTATGTATACAATTCATACCATGGGGTTTGTTTAAGTTCCAACCCCACTTGTGTTTCACAATAAACTATCGTAGCATACATCACAAAATAGACCGCATCAAGCTGGAGTGCGCTAAAGCTAACTCCCATCAATCTGAGGGCATATGCATATCTACTTAATATTACGAACGCTATTTCTTAGCATTTTGAATACACGAGCAAACGTATGGCTACGTGGCTCGTTGACATAAATGCCCTGCGTACGACTTGCTGATCGGGTTTTGTTCAGTTCTACATCATCCACATGAACCGGCAAGTCGTCCGAGTCAGAATCTTCTCGATCCATTCGCTTTCTTGTACGATTCAGCTCGTTGGGCTGGAAATAGAGGTAAATGAAGAGGAAGCGTGCGAAACAATCGATAACAGGAGCTAAATCATCAGACCAGTCGTTTCCGAGAGTGCTGATGGTGGAAAATAGCCGATGGCGATTGAAAAATAATAGCTCCTTATGATCGCAAAGCCCGTTACTGCGCTTGTCAAAAGTTCGTGCCGGTCACATGATTTGAGTTTAGTTTCAGAAACGGTGTTTTGACAATATCTC
>JAYRCO010001265.1:0-11264 GCA_037042815.1 Ceratobasidium papillatum | reverse complement strand
GTTAAACTTTATGAAGTTAGCCACCAGCAGTAAAGGCATCATGTTTTAGGTTCGTGCGTACCTGTCAAGTCCTTGCTGGAATAAATCGTCGTGGATGTCGGGTCGTCTGCGTAATAGGCTTTCTGCACAACAACTGAGCCAAGACTCGACAGAATGCAAGTCCCTCCAAGAGGTGAAAACCTCGGACGAAGCTGGAAGATAACATGCAAGCCGCGAGTACATTGTTGATATTTCCTCGTTGTAAAGGTCAAGTGATGCCGCACGGGCCACATTTCCTTTTGGTGTTCGTGGTAGGGGCTGTTTTGTACTCGCAAGAAGAACCGCTTCCCTAGAGATGCGTGAGTGCGTTGACGCATCGTAGTTGGCCTTTTCTATAAAAGGCCTATATCAAGAATTCAGGTTTCAGCAGAGCCGGCCACCAGCTCAGCATTTATACTCACCAAATTTGGTTAATTACCTCCTCAGAGCTCAAACTAATTGTGTGGAGCTCAGCGTCCTCCAACTCAATCAGCACTCCCGTCTGGTTTCGTTCTCGGCCGAACACGACAGCAGCCCGAACGAGCGGACACTTGATGATCTCCGATTCTGTAGTTGAACATCATAAACCTCGATGCCTCAATGCCGTATTATAAAATCATACCCATCGGGACAGGGTTGGTCTTTTCACCATTGGCGAGCGTAATCTGATCATCTACGCGTCCGACGCTAGATTAAATTTCAAGGTCAAACGTGGAGAGACACATGCAGAGATGACAACCCCTACAATTTTATAAGTTTAGGTTTTGTAGGGTGCGGAAGCACAAGGTCCTTTGTTGAATAGCCTGATTGACCATTTGCATGGTAGTTGATTATAAATGGCACATGTCCTGGGGTGCACTGGTAGTTCCCACTTAGGTATACTCGAATGTGCAATTTGAAAGGAACGCACCAGCATAACAAGCTCGAAAGTCCCTTCCTCATCGTTTTGAGGAATGAGCTCTAGATGAGTGCAGTCGGGAAACTCGGCATATACCCAGTCCTCCGCAGCCCTGTTGCCGAGGTCAAAAAGCACTGGAGCGCCCAGCTCTGTTGACCCATACGCAGCCCGCATAGGGACCCCTAAAAAACGGCATGAGAAATCGGACAGTTAAAGCGGAAGAAACGAGTGGGTCTACCTTGCTTAACGAGCAAATCACCAATCCAAGGAGTAAGAGGTCCACCCGCATATATCTATCAATAACCAATCTGATTGAGCTGACAAGAAAATGGAATAGCTGATACGTACTACGCCCCTCAGGCCTCTCAGAACTTTGATTGCATACTCGTCGCTCGACCAAGCCTAGGGTACGATAAGCAAGGCAGATATGTCATAAGTATGCAGGACCCACCTCGAGAAAGGCTGGAACGGTGAGAAGAAATTCACATTGTGATTTCACTATAGTTTGCAGAGTAACGCCTGGGGTAGGGATCACCGGAGTTGAGGCAGGAGCAAATAACACCGAGGTGTAGCCTGCGCATTGAGGGAAAAAACATTGGGTCATATACCCCTGATGATCTAGCATTAGACGAAGCCTGATACAATATTTTAGCCACTCACCATCACATGGAAAGTCGGGAGTGCCATCAATCCGATGCGCGCTCCTGGGTCGCCCATTTGCCAGCAAGGAGCTGCAATACAAGTTAGCCGAGTCCGCCAGGGTCGGCCCAAGCTACTCACGCTGATTTACGAAGTTTGTCAATATCCCGGCTTGACTGTAAGATACCGCACGAGGTAGCCTAGTCGACCCCGAACTATGTAAAATGGTTACTATCGTGCTACCGGTGGAATGTCCAACGTAGGGAAACGGTTCATGGTGGTGTTTTAAATCGGGTTGGGCTAGTTCAAGAAATAGCTCCTCGAAGAGCGGGACAGGAATAGCACGGAGACAGTGATTTGTTTGTTTGGCTGTGATTGAGACACTGTCGAAAAGATGGGAAATTGCAGAGCTCCCACCAACAACCACATGTTGAGTGTTTGTATGAGTCAAGAGGTGACAAATGCCGACAACCGAGGCGCGGGGAGAGATTGGAAACGGCTATACGTGTGGTATTAATGGATTATTTGAAAATAACAGGGCTGAGACGTACCACAAGACCAGCTCTCATTATGCCGAGAACGAGTGCGACGTTGACAATTGTATCGGTAGACGTAACAATTGCAACATTGGTGCCTTGAGGAAGTACGCCTTGGGGATTTACCAAGTGCGCCACGCGGTGTATTGCCAAACCAAGGTGCCTATAGTTCACATGGATAGGCAACGAGTCTCCCTCCTCAGAGATGTTGACGAGAACGGCAAATACATGTTCCGCGTTGTTTTCCATGTTGTAGTCTGCTAGTGCACTAAGAGCTAGGGAGCCGTCCGTAGGAGGTGGGGAAAATGCGTCAAGCAAAGTTATGGTCATGGTGAGCTTGACGGTAGGCACAGTAGTTCAATGCGAGGCGAAGGTATTTAGGTAGATTAAGTACAACCGGGCTGTCGTCCAGGCTCAGTCGATCGCTTTCCCCTAGGTTTACAGGCAGGGCAATACTTGCGGTGAGATCGAGGTAGGATTGCCCGAATCTCCCAGCTAGGCTATCTATAAGCCAAACGAGATATGATATGTTTAGGGAGGGCTCCGAAGAAAACATGTCAAGCTGAAATTATTTAAGTCGGTTACCCGCGATGTTCGGCGAGCATGGATTGGTTAAGGCTAAGTCTAGGCTGGCTAAGGCAATCCAACGAACGCTTTGTTGGGGGGACCCAAAGATCGGACCGGCATGAATCAGTATCCATTGCACGGTTTGTTCAAACCAGGGCGGTTCGTGGCCAGAAGTTAGAGCCAACTTCGTCAGGACCTTACCGCCTTTAGCTAAAACGTACTAACTACGTGGCAGCAGCCGTGATTATGTATCGCGCACCCCACAGCTACACGGAGGCTACCGTTCTCAAGCAGCCAGCTTGCGACGATTTAAAGCGCCAAGTGTTGACGAAAAAATCAAGAACTGCAAGGTAATTCTGTCCCAAATCTGTCACCAGTCACGTGCTCTGGTGCGTCCCGAGAGTTTAAAATGGATTTATCCAAGCCACTTCACTACTGGTACTTCAATTGCGCAACAAACACGCCACAGCGCCCATACGAAGAATATTTTGAGGTTACAAGATCAAAGGCGAAAAGGAGGTGAGAAAAAGCGATCCAAGACGCAAACAACGCAATCACCGCATCCCCGCAGTTGCCTTCTGGAGGGCACGCTTAATTCCAAGCTGCGCCTTCTTGAGCTCGTCAGCAGTAGAGTTCTCCAGCTCGAGCTTCTCCATAGCCCGAGCGAGTTCACCCTCCACTTGGCCCTTCGCTCCGCGCTTGAGCTTCATGCCAATCTCAGGGCTGGTGATAGTTCCCTGGACCTGGGCGACGTAGGCTTCCAGGTCGGCCTTGGCCTCATGCCTTGCAGAGAAGTCCTTGTCGGCCTGCTTAAACTGTTCAGCGTCCTTGATCATCTGGTCAATCTCCGCTGACGACAGACGGCCAACGGAGTTGGTGATGCCTGCGCATAAAAGTGGTAAATATATGCACAGCCAAGTTCTGAATATCACATACTGATGGATGCCTTGCGGCCGGAGGCGCGGTCCTGGGCAGAAACCTTCAAGAGACCATCGGCGTCGACTTCAAATGTGGTCACAAGTTCGGCTTGCCCACGAGGCATGGGCGGAATGCCGGTGAGCTCAAACTCTCCGAGTAGACGGTTGTCACGGCACTGGGTGCGCTCTCCCTCGTAGCTGTTCAACACGTTAGCTCACCACAGAGCATATAATCGGGTTATTGACTCACACAGGGAATGTGACAGTGGTCTGGTTGTCTTCGACAGTAGTAAATGTCCTAGACTTGTTGGTCGGGATCGGAGTATTGCGGGGAACGACAACACCAAAGACATCTCCCTGCATGGCGACACCAAGCGAGAGAGGCGCAACGTCGAGAAGAAGCATGTTTTGAGTCTTCTCGCTGGTCTGGCCAGTGAGTACGGCAGCTTGGACGGCGGCACCATACGCAACGGCTTCATCGGGGTTGATCGACTTATTGAGTTGCCGGCCGCCGAAGAACTCGCTAACAAGGGACTGGATCTTCGGAATGCGAGTAGAACCGCCGACAAGCACAATATCATCAACCTTGAATAAAACAGTTAGATAAAAACAAACACGTGAGTGAGAAATGAGAACGAACCTTCTCACGCGGAATCTTGGAATCCTTCAAGACCTTCTCGACCGGTTCGAGAGTAGACTTGAACATCGCCGCGTTGATCTCTTCGAAACGAGCACGAGATATGTTCGCGGAGAAGTCCTCTCCCTTTTAAGAGAATAAGTTGGTATGGGGAGTAGAATGTAGCTAGTAGTAGACTGACCTGGAAGAGTGAGTCGACTTCGACGGTTGTCTGGGCTACGCTGGACAGAGTGCGCTTTGCACGCTCACAAGCGCTACGGAGACGACGGATTGCACGGGGGTCCTCGGAGATATCGTGCTTACTCTTGCGCTTGAACTCGGCCTTGAAATGGTCAAGGAGCGTGTTATCGAAGTCCTCACCGCCAAGATGGGTGTCACCAGCAGTAGCCTTAACGGCGAAGACACCACCAGTGATGTTGAGGAGCGATACATCGAAAGTTCCTCCACCCAAGTCGAAGATCAAAACGTTCTTCTCGGTCTTAGATTGTTGATCAAGACCATAGGCGATAGCAGCAGCGGTGGGTTCGTTGATGATACGAAGGACTTCGAGGCCAGCAATGGCTCCAGCATCCTTGGTGGCAAGACGTTGGGAATCGTTGAAGTAAGCCGGAACACTAAAGGAAATATTATGGTTATTTAAATTTAGCACAAGCAAATTTTGTCGAATAAACCCACGTGACAACGGCTTTCTTAACCTCCTTGCCAAGCTTGGCTTCCGAGATCTCCTTCATTTTACTGAGGACCATGGACGAAATCTCCTGTGGGCTGAAGGTCTTCTCCTCGCCGAGGTAATCTACCTTGATGTATGGAGAGCCATCCTTGTCAATAACGGCAAACGGCCAGTGGGTCATATCCTATGTCTAAAATAAGACAACCAAACAAATATATGCCACAGCGGAACAAACCTTCTTGACATCCGGGTCACTTTACGGCGAGTTTTAGCTTATTTGCTACAGGAAAGAGCGAGTATATGCTTACTCAAAACGACGGCCAATCAGACGCTTCGCATCGAATACAGTGTTCCTGGGGTTCATGGCAGCCTGGTTCTTGGCGGCATCACCAATGAGGCGCTCCTCCGCAGAGAAAGCGACATAAGAGGGGGTGGTACGGTTGCCCTCTATAGATATATTAGCATGATTAACAGGGTTAAGGGTGGGTATTTGCATACGATCGTTCGCAATAATCTCAACGCGATCGTTTTGCCAAACACCAACGCATCTAGGCGCATATTGTAGGTAAGTCTCTCGTGTCGTACCAATAGACTGCTAGCTTTACTCACGAGTAGGTGGTACCAAGATCTAATGACCCAGAGCCGTCAGTGAGTACAGCTTTCAGAGCTGCTTATGTGTAGACTGGACATACCGATGCCAATGGCACCATCGAAAAGGTCTTCAGCGGACATTTTGATATGAGAAACCGAGAGGAGGAGAGCGAAATGTGGTGGATGAGATGAAGCCCCGATGAATGCGAGGAAATTTTGAATCACGTGGGGACCCTGAGGAACCCGGATGCAAATGGTAGACATGCGTGCGCACAAACCATGTCCTGCTCACTCAAGCGCGCTGCTGCGTTGACCTTATCATGCAGGAGGGTCAACACATTGAAAAATGGGATGATATCAACAAGTAGAGGTGAATATGAGATAAATGTGCTTATTTTTCTCAGACTGAGTAAAGTTCTCTACCTAGTCAAGCAACTGCGATTTCTTCAGACTGCCCAAGCGATAGATAAATCAACATGGACAGAGATGGCCAAGGAGAGAGGAAAGAGGAAAGCCGTAAGTACGTGTCTAATTCTATGATGGCTTTATTTAGTTGTCGACTAAACTCCTGCATCAAGTCGACTACTTTTCTAAACTAGGCTCGACTCAAACCCGCGATACCGCTTTCCAGCCTCATCACACCCTTCACAAACCTGCTAGCCCCTCGGAACTCACAATGTCAGCCCTTGTTGCTGCCGGCGCTCACCTCGGGAGCTCGCCGGCGTCCACTCGACCAACATTCCTCCCATACGCATACGGACATCGTGCGGGTATCACCATCATCGACTTGGATATCACACTTCCCTTGCTGAGAAGGGCCTCCAACGTCGTGCGCGAAGTAGCCAAGAACAAAGGCCTCATTTTGTTCGTAGGCACCAATGAGAACCTTGCTCCTTGCGTTCGCAAGGCGGCTGAGCGGTTGGGCTCTCAAGGCTTTCACGTCGGAACAACCTGGAAACCCGGTACTTTGACAAACGCTTGGGAATTGTTTGGATCAGAAACGATGATGAAGCTCAACACGGTCCCTGATCTGGTCGTCTTCTTGAATCCACTGCAGAACCTACATGCGATTCGAGAATGCGCAATATCTCGTGTGCCAACAATCGGTATTATCGACTCGGATGTGGATCCAAGAATTGTTATGTATCCCATCCCTGCGAACGACGACAGCGTTCGGACAGCAGAACTTATTTCAGGGATGTTGAGTATGGCAGGAGTGGAGGGGATCAAGGATGCGCAGGCTGAGAAGGCATTGGCAGATAGCCAGAGTCGGAGAGCACGCCCGTCTCAATCCGAAACTGATGTGTAATTCAAAATCAATGCATTAATTTCCTATTCACATTTGGCCTCGACTCGAGCTGCACAAGATATAGCTGTTCACGATTTGCCGTTTAGGCGTTGCTGCATGTTATAATAGTACTCTGCGCGCCATCAAGTCAGTTACACGCTCAAACCAGAGTAAGGATCACTCACCCTCAGCCATATCAATGGTTTTCATGTTTGCGCTAAGTTTGTTCAAAGTTTCGACGTACTCGTCCTCTTCAACAGAATCAAACACGATTCCGCCTCCTGCCTGCAGGTATGCAACTCCGTCCTTGATCGTCATTGTTCTTATGGCGATACAAGTATCCATCTCATCGTCTGCAAAGTCGAATCGGCCAACTGCACCCGCATATACGCCCCTTCGTTCGCCTTCGAGTCCGGAAACCAACTCGACTGCTTTAATCTTGGGCGCTCCGGAGACAGTGCCAGCGGGGAAGATTGAGCGGAACGCATCAAACCTATCGGAAGAGTAAAGGTGTTACCAATAGCAGACGTATAGAACGACAATTGCGCTCACCTGTTTTTTCCTTCGCGTAACATTCCTGATACTTGGCTAGTCAAATGAATGACATGACTGAACTTCTCTAACCGCATCAGCTCGTCGACTTTGACCGTCTTCGGCTCACAAACGCGATTGACGTCGTTTCGGGCGAGGTCCACCAGCATGATATGTTCTGCTCGGTCCTTCGCAGAAGCCAAGAGTTGAGCGCCTAGCGCAGTGTCCTCTGGGAGCCGATAAGTTGACATCCCAGTCTAGTAAAACACAATCACATACCTTCAGGAGTTTTCCCCCGCTTTACTGTCCCAGCAATCGCATGGTTGTAGACTTTGTTCTGCTCCACACGGCATAATGTCTCAGGGCTCGCTCCGACGACCTGGAGATCGCCACAGTCGACGTAGAACATGTAGGGGCTCGGGTTAACCTGACGTAGTTGCCGATAAATATTGAAAGGATGAAGGTTGGTCTTGCGAGCTAATCGTTGGGAGGGAACAGCTTGGATAATATCGCCCGCGACAATATGTTTCTTCAACTGGGTCACGAAGCCCTCGTAACCAGCCTTGCCAACGTTGGATGTCGCAGTGTTGCCACGCTGAATGGCAGGTTGAGGAACAAGTGGGGTATGGTTCGCAAGAACCACCTTGGCAGCCCGGCGAGCCTTTTGCACCGCTGTCGAATAGATAAACGAAAGGTTTGCGTTGGCCTCGGATGTAACTGCACTAGTCGCATTGGACGACAAGGCGGGCGCAAAGACGTGCGAAACGACCTTGACGTTTTGGTACAAATGGTCGTAGACAAGGATAGTGTCGCAAAGCATAAAGACAGACTCGGGTATGTGTAGCGGGTCGCTCAGTTCTCGTGCGGTCTTGGGCTCAAAGTACTGGATGCAGTCGTACGATACGTATCCGATGGCGCCGCCTATGAATCGCAAAATAAATGCGTTTGTTGAATTCTCTATATTTTCCTTGCTCACCAGTAAAAGTCGGTACCTCTGGTAGTTTAACATACTTGTACGCTCGCAACTCGCGCTGTAGAGCAGCCATTGGATCGCCCTCCACGTCATACCCTGGCCCGGAGCGAATGACTTTGAACGGGTCTATGCTCGAACATTAGTATGAACAATTGGGCAACATGTTCATCATACCTGATCCGACAAAGCTGTACCGTGCAATATTCTCTCCCGCAATAACACTTTCCAACAGGAAGCTGTACTTGGAATCTTTGGCGAGGCGGAGGTACGCCATACATGGTGTCAAGAGGTCCGACGGAAACTCGACATATACAGGCACACAGTTTCCGACTTTCTTTTTGATAATCAAGTCCTCGACGACATTGAGAGGGGGGTATGGGACAAGGGCCTTGAGTCAATGCAGTTAGTACCCAAGATGGTTATTAAAATAGATTCCGACAAAAATACCTGAGGATCCATTATGAGAGCACCTGGTCAGGTCACAGCTCGTGCAGAAAGGTGAATTTTGTTGGCGAAACAACAAGAGGGAGGTCGTCGTCGACTTATAAGAGTCCTAAGACGAGTCACCAACAATCTCTTTTGTCGCAAAACTAGCACAGCCACCGATCAGACTCGCATTGTTTGTAACGACCACCAGCCATGGTTGATCTGTCTCAGCGCTGTTCAAAAGACTATATATCTATAGGCTAGACTAGAATAAAACACTAGAGGTCTACCAATTGTATTTCCGGACTTGGCCTTGGCGAAAACCATGCGATCTAGACTCGGATCGATACCAGCCTATACCGCACCAAGAACTCCTCTCACACAACAAAAACACCTCTGGTCTCGCGCCCCCCGCTTTCGTCGTTTTTCATATGTCACAAGGCCTATTCGTCGGACAAACTCAAACCACTCGCTACGTCTCCGGCGGTTCGAACATCCGTGTGTCTCGCAGGCCGGATAATCTCATAGACGGACCCCGAGACCGTTCGCCTGAAAGAAAAAAAACTCGGTTCAGCCTTCTTTTGGGCGTTGTGCTGCGCAATCTGCTGGGCTTTGAAAAACGAAAAAGTGACCGCATTCAAGTCGGGCGAATGCGTGTTCTGTCTACCTGAAGTCGGGCGTAAAGAACCCGTGTACATCTTCTACGACATGACTCTCTAAGAGACAAACGACCAGACCATGTGGTCGTTTGACAGGTATTCCCCCGCCCAGCAGGATAGAATATGTAAACGAGAGGACTCGAGCAAACGGCTCTCTCGATCACTCGTGTTCTTCTCTTCCTCGCGTTGCGGGGGGGTTGCAGGGTCATAGCGGACCGTCTATAGGTTGGCCGAGATTCATGCACGCGTGGAATGAACGAACT
The DNA here is from genome assembly GCA_037042815.1 of Ceratobasidium papillatum. Lineage (NCBI taxonomy): Eukaryota > Fungi > Basidiomycota > Agaricomycetes > Cantharellales > Ceratobasidiaceae > Ceratobasidium > Ceratobasidium papillatum. The sequence goes on along the minus strand of JAYRCO010001265.1, from coordinate 1,651 downwards.
GCTATATTCTCGTAAAAATCACATTTGACGGGCCACGCTGCCGCATACACGTTCCTTTCATCTCGAGGTCATCTACCTAACCCTCGACGTTCTCGGTGAACTGACCCTTGCCCCACGCGACAATGCGCTTTTTGGTCCTCACCACCAACTCGAGTCCACTCTAATCTCGAACAATACCGAAAAAATCATATAATTGCATTACGCTCACCAAACAAAACGGCGATCACCCCGTCTAAGCCTCGAGGCGTGCCACATTTGAGTAGTGGCACGCATTTTGTGATCGGCACATACCGAACTTAAGCCTCTTGGAGGTGTTGGCTAAAATGTGTCTTGCTTCGAAAGCTGAAAACTGCGATCGGCTTCGGAGTAGTCTATCGCGGATTCTAGACTCTTGTTCGTTTGGAAAGTCGGTCTACAAATGCGTCATGTTCGAGTTCAGTCTTGCTCCGGATAGTTTCAGCACAATACGGATATTCATACATATGTATTGCTATGTGTGAATCATACAGTAAGTTGGTTGCAGTAGTGGGATAGAGCGTAGAAGAATAGAAAATAAAGAATGAACCGAAGGAGGAAAACAATGACGCAGAGACGGATGCATGCGAATGATATTTACGAGCAATTGATTTGACAGAGCGAGGAGAGGAAAAGAGATGAGTGGCGAGACGAAATTGAATGCAATGCTAGATGCGAAGGAAAGAAAAAAAAGCCAACATAGAGAGGGGGAAAGAACGTGAGGGACATCGTTACACGCTCAGCGGTGGACGATTAGCATGGTTTTTCAGAACCGCCTCTCGTGCGCTCGCCGAACTGAATCGTTCGACCTCAGCCTCCCATTCCAACACCTCTGCCGTCCGCACATCAGGTAAAGCTACAGGTCGTGCAATACCTATGCTGGAAGTCACACGAATCTCAGGCCGGGGTTCGGGTACAGGCGACCGTTGCTTCTTGGACGAGAAAAGCCGAAGCGCAGAGCTCGAGCGAGGTCGTTGCGTAACGGGTGCGATCTTGTCGAGCTCACGCTCCCAAGCGCGAACCTGCTCTGGTCCAAACACAGCTACGGGCGTAGACTGCTCGTTTCCACGCGAACGCGGTCGGAGGGGAAGATTACGGCGCTGGGACGAGTCACGCGCGCCAGAAGCTGTATGCGGTCTTCGACTGGCCTTTCCGGAGCGAGATGGGACGCCAAGGTGAGGACTAGGAGGAGGGGAAGGGAGGTGGGGGACGGGTCGTCGGGGTTCTTGTTGGTTCTCGATGGTGGAGGGAGAAGTGGCCGGACGCTTCATGCTGTACTTGGAGTGCACACGCAACCGCTCTGCGTCATCTACCGGGACTACGTTGATCTCCTGTTGACAAAATTCTACAGCTTCTGAACCGACGATCGCCAACTGAACCTACGAGCAAAAAAGTTAGCGGGATCGAGGCTGAGCGACCGGGTTGAAACGCACCTTGGCCGTAACAAAGAAGCGGACTCGAGCCAAGCCTCCGTGCATTGTCTCGCCCACGCCCCAATGCGCACTCGATTTGGGCAGGGGAACCTGCAGCGCCGAGTTGACGGTGCATAGCCCACCCTGCGACGACAAACTCTCCGTGACGTCTGCGGTAGCGAGCACCGCCTCGATTGTCTTTGCGGCGAGAAGTTGCGAAGCAG
>JAYRCO010001264.1:0-11268 GCA_037042815.1 Ceratobasidium papillatum | reverse complement strand
TCACGAACTGGTCAAGCTTTGGAGAATTGCGAGACTTGGCGGGAATCAAATACGGAAGTTTCATCAAATTCCTTGATCGCAACTCCCTCTTTGAGCTCCGTCGATTCTGGACCTATTACGCAGAGTTCCCAAATCTCTCGTCCATTCGTCTCGACAACTCAAACAGGAACACACCGCGATTGCTGCAAAGCTTACACACGAATTCAAAAGTCGCGTAAACGTTGGCGTGAGCAGGTCCGCCACGGTTACTTGGAAGGATGCAACCAACGGTGTTTCGAAGGAATACAAACACTGCTGGAAGAACCGATCCACCGCAACCACAAACAAACATCACGCTTAACTCGACATTCTGCTACACCGCGGCTCACGGCAAGAAATTCGACGATAGTCTGGAGTCGCTTTCCCCTCAAGGCTTCCACTTTGCTCCTGCGTTCGTCCCAATCGAGGTTGATCCTATCGGTTCGAATGTAACTTCGGCGATGGCTAAAGCCAAACAACAATTCAAGCGTCTTGCTTGGCTTTACAGGCTTCCAGAAAGGCAACCGCTCTTACGCTTCGTTTCTGTGTCGGCGACGCAACCGCACTGGAAAATGCGCTGGATCGTTATGACAAGTCTACCGACCCGAAGACCGAGGTTTTTGTTGCGCCCTGGCCGGCCGTCCCCATCGACCTAACCGAGCACGCCATTTCTGAACCAAAAGCACCACGCTTTTTTGACGTTATCGATACCTCTCCGTTGGCGGAGTCTCTCGGAATGGTCAACTTACTCCTTATCACCCAAATTCTCCACAAGAAACGACCTGAATCTCAAACAGTGATTTATATGGATCTGAAGTTTAGGGTGCAAACGACTATTGAAACGATCTGTCTGGAGCATTGTAGCGATGTACCCACGGCCGGTATATTGTTTGGCTTGGTGCCTCACCCGTATGTCTTCTTGTTCAGCAGCCGTTCAAAAACACACGAACTCAAGCCTGGGAGCATCAGCTTCATGGAGCGTGTCGTTTGGGTTGATCCCACCAGCGGAGATACATATGCGAACCAGGGACCGGACCCACTTGTCTCCCTTGACGCATCCAATTTAATCAATTTAATGGCTGGCTTTCATCGCCACATACTCTTCTGGGATAATACCCCTCCTGGATACGACTCTCAGCTTGAAGACTGGCAGCTGCTGCTGGCTAGCGCGGCCTATCATTCGTCAGAACCCTTTGTCGATCTTTGGGTGCACGCCCAGAATAGATTTGAAGTTAAAAGAGGCATCCGGGAAGGTGTCCTCGAAGGGTTCTTGGGTCTTCTGGGTGGGCAAGAGAATTCCCGTGGGGGTTTTCAATTGTTGAAACCAAGCTCCAACTTCGTCTTCGCGGCTTGTATCCGCGCGACCCCCAAGCCGAGTCCGAGCAGACTATCCCCAGGTCGGGAATCCTCCAGGAGTGGGCGAACGTTCCATAGGCTCTATGTATTGTCTTAACCGTACCTCGCTCAAAGTAGATCTCGTTCGCGGGGACAAGGAGGAGCGCAGCCCATGGCTTATTTCCACGATCATAAATCCATCAAAGCGCGATGACATTTCTACCTACTTGTCTGTCCATGCGGCTTGGGGAAATGTGTACCACTTGATGGCTCTAGCGATTATCTTACCATTGAAGAGGATCTAGACGGCTTCCGTGGTCGATCAGATTTGGTCATATCGTTTTGGGTAGAACCAAAAACTATTATATCTTCGAATCTCGAGATTTCCCTTGGTCTTCGATACACTCCGCTCGCTTATTCCGCATACTCTCGCGAACTAGGCCTAGCGCTCAACCTGTACACCACGAGGGTCACCAACGAGGCACATGTGCTCGTGCTACGTGATCGACCTATGGCGTTCTCTTAGGCGCAACATACATCCAAGTTCCTCCCTCCGCCTCTTATGATTCGCGACAGTCCTGTCACACACCACAATCGTTTTTGAAGAAGGAAGCGTGCTCCCTCGCCATTTGATAGAAGCCAGTATTGAACCCCAATCTGAGGTGGTTCAAGTTGGGTTGGTGAAAAGCACCAAGGTGGGGATTACGCAGGACGTTGTACACTACAGGTCATGGTGGGCGATTGGGAGCAGCTTGTCAAGTATCCATATCCCATCCGAGGGGCCCGAGCCGAGCCAAGCCGAGCATCGCATCAACGAAGAAACGCGCCAGATTCAGGCAAGTCCCTACCTAACAATTCGACATGCATAAATGTCATGAATATGAGCTAGCTCATACGGTTTTATAGCTTAAGGTACCAATTCTCGACGTGACTAGCCGCGGCCTACAATACAAAGAGCTCAGTCATATTAACAGTACTAGTTACTTGTTCGATCTCTTCCCTGTGCAACAATATCCGAAGTGTACCCCGTGGAATCTTCATCGCATCTATCTTAACCGCACACCAAAGGCAGACCTCCGCAACGCTACCCGCAATCCTGCAAAATCACGATGACTCGCTATACATATTGCTTCGCAGATGTCGAATCGAGAGAGGTTCGTGCAACACTGCATTAGCGCAAGAAAGCGCTCTCCGTCAGACGTGTTGGTGAACATCAAATAATCATTCTCTACACTCATAGGCGGTTTTTCTGGTATTCAAAGGCCTATACGCAATCTATTTGCACTTTGTGAAGCTTCGCCCGGTATATAGATGGTTATATGCGTCAATGGAGTGCGCCTGGGTTTGACTGGAGCTACTGTTGCTCTCGATGCGGCTGTCATCTCTTGGTCGACTGATATGCCGAAGATTTTGGATCCAAAAACGCCAGTGCACAAAGTGCAAACACCTACCACTGCCGATGTTGTTGTATGGAAGCGGCTTATGACAGCATCGGTCGAGCGGCGCCGCACCTGGGTACATGGCCCGAAATGCGAGTACAAATCGACCGGTAATGCCCCATCGTCAACTTGTATTGAGGACAATCCGCTGTGTTCATGTGGACGAAGAATCGGATTCGATTCATCCGACCAGAAAGTAGCTGAATGGGAAACTCTTTTGCCGCGTAGTACGCGTGCAACAATTTCTCCATTGTTCGGCGTGGCCTATCTCGAAGCTATATTTGGCCCTGGATTTGCGCTACAAGATGACAAACAATCGTTCTTGTGGGAGGAGCCTGCAAACATATGCTGGAGATGCGGACGACAAGTCAAGAACCTGATGAGATGTCAACGTTGCGAGCGCGCACGATATTGTTCGAAGGACTGCCAAGGCAAACACTACATAAGCAAGTCTGCAAGTCATCCGGGCTTGTGTGAGATTATGCTGGAGATGATCTCGTGACGTGTCTTGTATTGCTTGACCCGATTCGTAAACAATGGCATTTTGGCACTTTCTTGACTTGCTGGGCATGCCCGGAGCGTTTGTTTTTGTGGCACTTGCGGGGGATACTCCAGACCTTGTCCCCTGAACATGCAAGCCGAACAGGATAACAGTGGCGGTATATTAGTTATTCACCTAAAAAGGCGTTTCAGTCGCTCAAATACGTCAATGATGTTCATATACTCCTTAAACAACACTTGAGTTCGGTGAATCACCTCAGACATTCCTCAGATTCTCTCCTTCCTATGTTCGAAATGTATCGATGCGCGTGCAAGATGATTGGGGTATAGGCCGAGACCAAATGCGCTGCGCACATTTTGGCAGACAAGAACGTGCCAGCGTTCCAGCCCACAATCAGTGAACTCTATAGATCAATCGGCGCCTCCATGATGCTCGTGCTCATATCGCGTGGCGGCAGCTTCTATTGTCCTCAAATGCCCAGTTCCCGATTCGGCAATGGGACACTATTATTGTTTTATTCACCGATGAGTCCTCGACACCTGGTCTCGAATCTCTAACGGCGCGACCAAGGTGTATATAAACATCGAGCTCTGCGCATATCTATCTTCAAGGTAGTTTTCTTCCGCCTACTTACTCTTTACACCCTACCCTTACCCACCTTACACCCATCCGCACTCATGGATTCCGCTGCCACTTACGTTTACACCTACGCCACCGAGGTCGAGCACCCCGTCAACCAAGACAAGGGTGACGGCAGCGGCGGAGGCAACTACTGCGTCATTGCCTAGGCGCCTTTCGTTCACATTTCGTTCAAACCCTTCGTTAAACCATTTTTTATTCGTTTATGGATGTATGCCATACTTTTTTCGGATCCCTGTATGTACCATCACCTGTAACACATGCAATACCATGTTGGGGTTGTTGTAACTCGTATTTCCGTCGGGATGACTCTTGAACATCTTCTCCGATACCTTTAACTACGTACGGATGATTGGCTGAAGACTTGTGCTAAAATAAGTATATCATTGAACAGCTTGGTAGAATTATTCGGAGGTGAGAACGCGGCTCCTTCTTCAATAAGTAGAGCTTTTTTTTTACCTAAAAATCGGGCGACTGTTCGTTTGGAATGTGTGTTTGGCCTATTTCGAGTGGTAGCCACTTCGAGCGACGTCGCCACCAGCCACTGACACCTGTGGATATCGTGAGAACAAGTAAAGGAAACGCCATAAATAGACGTACTATTTTCAACATGTATCTCCTCTCAAAGGCCGGGAAATCGAGACCCAAGTCTAATGTGATTGGAACCCCTGTATCGCTTGACCCCGATTCGTAAGCAATGGCATCCTGATTATTTCCTGATTTGCTGGTCATGTCCGAGGCGAGCTACTGGAGGGTCTCCTATCGTTTTTGTGGCACTTCAGAGAGCACTTCAGATCTTTTTCCCTTAACTCGCCGGCCGGACAGGATAACAGCGGCGGTATATTGGTTGCTCGCCCAAGGAGGGGTTTCAGTTGCTCAGGTACGCGAAGTATGTTCGTATATCCCACGGACTACACTTGAGTTCGGTCAATCGTCTCGCGCAGCCTCTTTCTATGTTCGAGGTGCAAAGGACGATTGAGGCGTAGGCCGAATCGAAATGCGCTATGCTCATTTAACAGACAAAACGTGGAACCTTCGAGTCCACAATCAGTGGACTCTATAGATCAATCGGTAGACTCTATAGATCAATCGATACCTCCATGATGCTCATGCTCGTAACGCGTGGTGGCAACTTCTATTGTCCTCAAATGCCCAGTTCCTCGTCCGACCTTGAGACACTATTACTATTTTGGTCGCCGATGAGTTCTCGATACCTGGTCTCGAACCTCCAACAGCGCGACCAAGATGTATATAAACATCGAGCTCTGCACATATCTATCTTCAAGGTAGTTCTCCTCCGCCTATTTACTCCTAACACCCACTCTTACCCACCTTACACTCGATCCGCACTCATGGATTCTGTCGCCGCTTATATCTACACCTACACAACCGAGGCCGAGCACCCCGTCGACCAAGATAAGGGCGACGGCAGCGGCGGAGGCAACTACTGCGTCATTGCCTAAGCGTATTTCGTTCACATTTCGTTCAAACCTTTTTTCGTTCAAACCTTGCGTTGAACCACTTTTTATTCATTTATGGATGTATACTACACTTTTCAGATCCCTGTATGTGCTATCACCTGTACCGCATGCAATACCACGTTGGGGTTGCTGTAACTCGTATTCCTATCGAGATGATTCTTAAACATCTCCACCGCCTTTGAGCACATGTGGATGGTTGGCAGAAGATTTGCCTTAAACAAACATGTTATTAGACGACTTGACAGTATTTCTTGGGGCTATAGACGCATGTCGCTGCTCTGAAAAACACGGTTTTTATTTTACTTAGCAATCGGACAACAGCCAGTTTGGCATTTGTGTTTAAGGCCATTCAAGTCGTAGCCACCATGAGCCGCATCGCCACCGGCCATTCATATTCGTGAACGTCGTGAAAACAAGTGAAGCAAAAGGTATAGATAGCCGTGCCAGTCTTAACGTGCATCCCGTCTCAAAGGCCGGAAAATCGAGACCCAGTCTAAAACAATGGGAGCCCCTATATTGTTTGACCCGGTTTGTAAACAATGGCATTTTATTTATCTCCTGATTTTGTTGGGCATGCCCGAGGCGAGCTACTGGAGGGCCTCCTGTCGTTTTTGTGGCACTCATGGAGATGCTCCAGACCTTTTCCCTTCGACATATACAAGCCGAATAAGATAACAGTGGCAGTATATTGGTTGCTCGTCCAAAATGGTATTCCAGTCGCTCAAGTACACGAATTATCTAGTATACCCCGTAAAAAATACTTGCGTTCGGCCAATCACCTCACACAGTATCTTTCCTATGTTCGAGGTGCATTGATTGCGCGCAAAAGACGATTGAGGCATAGGCTGCATCGAAATGCGCTATGCATATTTTGGCAGACAAAACATGGAAACGTTCGAGCCCACAATCAGTAGACCGCAGATCAATCGGTGCCTTCATGATGCTTGCGCTCATATCGCGTGGCGGTGGCTTTTATTGTCCTCGAATGCTCGATTCTAGATCCGGTAATGAGACACTATTATTGTTTTATTCGCCGATGAGTCCTCGACACCTACACCGCTAGAGGATGCGCTGTTGTGAGCCAGATAATTTGATGGCAGCTGTATTCCAGAGGCGTTCCACCCGTGGATAGCTGGAACCTTAACAACTAAGATTCAGCTGGCTACACACCTGTGGGCCAACTCGGCTTTTAGACTCCAAGGAGAGGGGCGGAAAGCTGGTCGGATAGTTGGATCCGAGTCCGGAGTGCTTACAAAGACAAAATTGCGAGAACATGAATCATATTTGGTACAGTTAGACATACAGGCACAGTTTGAGGAGGTAGCTATCTTAGTTGTTGTACACGCCTGGAGCATACAACTCAATAACAGCCTGGTCAAAGAGATCCGTATGGCCGTTGTAGCGAACTTCATCTTGCTCAATCATCTCGGTTTCCCACCTGAATGAAAACTGATCAGTAAATCGAACACATATAGAGAGGTAGTTAGACTTACAGTCTCCAGCCAGCACCGTTATCGTAATCGTTTCCATGCAATCCAACAAGACGATTGAATTCTGCATCAACCGCGGTCCAGAATCCGGTGTCGTTCCTGGGACGGCGAGTGCCCGTCGGGACTCCGCCCTGGTTTGTACGAACGCTGGCGTTGATGATACCATAAGCGATGAGGCGCTGAAAGTCGATTAGTAAATAGATAACGGAAAGAAATAGGGGTGTGCATACTAGCTGAGCGATATGGGCTTTATAGGCAGTTGGCAGAGGGGTAGTAGTGGTGATAGTGGTCGAATAAAGGATCCCGATCTTACGTGCCACGACATCGAGGGGACGGGTGCCAACAGCTGCAGCGAAGATCTTTGCAATGGTTAGTGACTTTTGAAAGCTCAGCTCAACGGAAGACTTACAAGTTTGCGGAATGAGCCACGAGCTTGGTGCGCATCTCTATCGATTATGTCGTTGATGATGACGGCGATGTGGTGGTCGCCGGGATAGTTCTCAAGTCCGAACTGTGCTTGATGGTAGCCGAGATATTGCTACTTAAAATGTTAGGAGATTGACGGAATCCGAAGGTATAGACACTCACCTTGACACGATTTTTTCCATCGCGGTATGACGTTGTAGTACCGACAACAAGAATATGGCGTTGGACACTCTTAATCGCCGCCTAAGGTCATGTTAGTTTGGGGCTTGATGCAGTTATGAGTTTGAGGACGTACTACTTGGTTGCTTGTAGGGCGCCATGCTTGGTTCACGCTGCCTTGGGTGAGTATCACCTCCCGCTCAATATTGCGATACTGCAGCAGAACCTGGTTCATGAGCTGAGCATTACTGAGGGTCAACGCAAAGAGCCAAAGCGCGTCAGGCAACGGGTTGGTCTACACCATGTTAATCAGTATCACGAACAAAGGCAAATATTAGACTAAATACAAACCTGAATAGCAAACAAATGGAGCGATTGGCGAGAGTTATCGGTCAAACCAAGATCCTGGACGAGACGATCCACGGTCTGCGCAACTGAGGCCGAGGACGAAGTTGCAATCTCGGAATTCATGTTGGGCAAAAGAGGAATAGCGAGCGGCTGCGAGGCGGTGTTGGATGATTGGGAAGACATGATAAAACGACGAGTTTGATAGATAACTAGCTACAAGCCCTTGGGTTGAGAGAGTGAGAGGCACTGAGTCGTCAAGGATGGAGACAGCGGTTTAAATATACAGAATACAATAGCCATCAAAGGCCAGATGGTCTGTGAGACATGGCAAGCTCCACCTTCCAGAAACGATAGCAAGCAATTGTAGTTTAAGACCAAGCTCGATTACGAGGCCAAAACAAAGAAAACTACGGCCAGAACAAAAGAGCAAGACTAGTTTTAGAGAGCAAAGAAGTCCTGGGAGTCGCCGATGTGTATGTCGGCACCAGACCAATATTAGTCACGTGACTCAACCCCCCCTCCCCCCTTAATCTCAGATATAGGTCGTCTTTAGACACGCATCATGTATGCTCGTCGCAGCTATTAACCAGGCTATGTCGTTCGAAAAAGTACCAATATATACATTTGAACCTGAACATGGGAACTAAAATGCTCCTGCGAATCTACTATGACCTTTTTCGACGTCTCGAGGAAGAGCTGTCCTTGGGCGTATCACTGTCTGCTTGCTTGCGCTTACCACGCCTGGGTTTGGGGTCCATTGGTGCACTGGTATCATCCTGGGCCGCTTTCTCTGCCATCTTCTTTCCCCCCTCTGCCTTTCGTGCCTCCTTGTCAGCCTTTTTCTTATCCCGGACAACTTTTCGTTTTTCTTTTTCTTCGTTCTTCTGTACTTGTTCGGCCGTGATGCGCTCTTTTTCTTCCTCCCAATTAGTCACAGCTTCCTTCACAACTTCGTCCGGTGATTCCTGGACGACTGGTGGCTGACGAAGAGCTTGAATAACCACAGCGCTCCGTAAAGAGGCTGCATTGAGGATCAAACTCCCCAAATCACCTTCATGGTGAACCTCCTGGCGACGGATGTTTGTTTCCTGACGCTCCTGTAAGACTGTTTGAGTACGCTGGATAGAACACCGATTATATGCGCAATTATGAAAGACTGATATGGCGCAAGTAACCGACTTGTTGTACGATATTAGCCCCTACAGTTCTGTACTACAGATTGATTTGCGTACATACCTCTATTTGGATGAATTCAAATGTCTCATTCAGCCGAATACTTGGCATGTTGTAGACATTGTCGCCAGGTAGTAACACTGCTGTTTGCACCGTCAATCCAGCTAGATGAGATGAGCCTTTTATAACCCAAATTTCGATGATCTTGGCTGGACAAAGCGCTCCTTCGATGTCCAGAAGGGCGAACGAGCTAGGGCGAATTGAATCACTGTTCCCAAGCGTGGCGCTGGCACAGGATATCATGAACAAGCCGTGATAATCAGGTATGTCGTTGCACCGTGAGGCAATAGTTTCGGACCATGCCACTTCCGTTATCGGTGTGTTCAGCTTGAACGAGCCTAAATGTGGCTCGTATAAATAGCTACGGTAACCGTTAGATTAAGTACTTACCTCGAAATGACTTCTTCCAAAAATGCGACATCCCCATCAAGTCAGTAAATACACGATCAGCTTTGAAATCCAAGATTCCAGAACCTGCTTGACGAGGTGGACCGGCAATCATTTTCTTGGCAACCGGATCGTACTGTCGAGTGATCCAACCACCGCTCACTAGGAAGCGAACTGCCTGCAGTCGACAAAACGCCCGGCCTATATCATGACTCGGCGCTTGGTGATTCGAATGAACGCTTCGGAGTCGGATAACAAAATTGTAAGACTCGAAAGTCTCAGTTGCGAATAGCACAGCTGGTCCCATGCGACGTATATGCTCTGGAAGGTGGAGTAGCACATGAAATTTTGGTTTATTGAACCATTGTGGACTCCATAGAACTGTTGCCTGAAGCAGGGAGTTGATGGCAGTTTCTAGGCGTGGCTATGTCTATTTTAATCATCGTATTACTCCAAGTGCAAAAAATTACATACCAGATATTCCAAGACATTGTCGATCTCTGGTTGGAATGCCAGGGGTCCAAGGTATGATAGAGCAATCCAGGTGGCGTAAGCTCGAGGAGGTAATAGATCATAAAGTATCAGGGGTCCAATCTGCATCACTACTCGAAAATCGCCTCCGGTGAGAGATTTGGCATACTGAACCAAGGTCGTGCCTTGGGGTTTGTTGATCCCAAGGCCGGTAACATCCAGGCTGTTAATCCGGGCCTTCAGAATCTCTCGGCCCTCTTGGTTTTGCCGAGCAACAGCGTCACGCCAGAAATACTTTACAATACCTAAAAGTATAACATGCAGAATCTCCACTGGGGTATCTTGGTTGACGTCGAGATCTGCAAACCATAATTACATTCATGTCTGACTGAATGAAATACAACTAGCAAACCTTTTATAAAGAGCGCTGGATTGTATAGCCTCTCTGGTAGTTCCTGCCGAAGCTGGTTAAGAAAACCAAGTTTAGCGGCGTCGGAGCCTAGGTTTGGCTGTTGATCGCACTGCTCCTTCATCAGAGCCACAAATGCCATAAAATATTTGTCCTTGACACCAGTCTTCCGAGCTTCGGTGTCAACCACAGAGAAGGTACCCTGCATGGCTAGTTCCTCCTGTCGCTCAAGCGCAACAACAGTGTCAGATACATGACGGGGATTGTGTGTCTAACCAAAACAACATAGGTTAGTAATTCATCATGTTGCTATGCACATACCACTAAAAACTCCCTAATCCGCTGAATCTCGCTCTCTTGATCCCCACCTCTATCTTTATCTTTGCCTCGGACGTTGCATACCCGACAGAAATACTTTCCGGCCATGCCTATATGCGACGAGAACTCGCTTTGCATTGGGTTATCTCCCTGTAGAGCATATACCCAAGGGATTATTAACACCTCCTCCTGAATCTCACAATCGTACGCAACAATGCCGTTAGCACGTGCTTCGCTAAGGTAGAGTTTGTTCAGAAAATCTAAGTAAGATTGAACTACTTACCAAAGCTCCTCAGCAATCTTGTCCAACATCTCCAGCGGGGATGCAATATTTGAGGTTGCCAGAAAGTGGACATTATACGGATGCTGGGATTGTTCCCGAGGTAGACCAGCGAGAGTAAACAGGAATGAGTTGTGTTTATTCCATTTTTTGGAAACGTTTCCCGACGTATCATCGCAATATAGCCAGAGAGGAACAGAGCGTATGATTTTGCCCTGCGCTTGATCTCGCAGTGGGTTCCTAGTTGATTCGGACCAGAACTTGATGCCTTCGGTAGAGTGTATTTCTGAAACAAATCTAATGTTAACCTTGGTTTACTTGATGCGTTAATCT
>JAYRCO010001263.1:0-11279 GCA_037042815.1 Ceratobasidium papillatum | reverse complement strand
GGGGTCATACCCGAGTCATCGGCGAAGCTGTATCCGCTAAGGACACGCGCATCTTGATCTACAGTACAGAAGTTCTTAATCCAACCCGCTGGCAAGGGGTTGGTTGCAGTATTCTTAGTATAGAGCGTGATACGATATCCTGCGCCACACTTCTGCTGTGAGTTACCTGTTTATACGTTAGCATTCGCGCATATTCAGCTAATACGATTAGAACTACCTGCGCAATTCATGTTACAGTCCGAGGTGGGAGCCTCAACCCCGCCGCCATTCGCCGTTGAAATGGTGTTTGAACAGTAACACTCAGCGCCGTACTAGAGATCTTCATTAGCTTGAACTCGTCCAAATCTTAGACCGATCATACCTCTACTCCGGCATATTGGAAACCGGTCTGGTCACAAAGATCAACGCATTGATCCAAGGTCATACTTTGCGAGGTAAGCGAGTTCCCAACCAGAGCGCGGCCAGTCGATGCCTCGGTAATGCATTTGGACGTAGGGGACCAACCAATAGGTAGCACCGGTTGATTAGGTACAGCCTGCCCATTCGTATAAACCGAGAGTCGATTCCCAGCGCCGCAAATTTGAGAAGAATCTCCAGCGCACGGCATGTTACACTCGGTTTCAGGTGGGACAGAGCCTCCTCCGGTGGAAGCGCCAGCAAATGCGTTGCCGCAATAACACTCGTTAGCATATTCAGCTCCAGCGTATGCATATCCACGGGTCGCACAGGCTGAAACGCATGAGTCTACCGTCATGGTCGACGAAGTAAACGAATAGCCTAAGAATGTACAAGAGAGAGAAAGAGAAAGAGTTAGCGAAAAGCGACTTGAACTAAAAAGGGGTGGCCTACCGGTAAGGGTGCGCCCAGAAGAGGGCTCGCGGACGCATGAATTGTAAGACCAGCCAGTAGGCAACACAGGAGCTGCCCTTGTCTTAGCAGCAGAGTGATGAGTGCCTGCAGAGTGCGTATGCCTTAGCTGTCGATTAAGACGAGCTTGAGTACATAGCCCCTGAGCTAGTAGTTGTAGCAAGAGAAAAGGTATCAGCATATTTGTTGTATCAGGTTATCGAAGAATCTGATATTGTTGAAGAGAGTGTTTTGAATTGTAAGAAATGAGTGTGGGGGGTCGGATACACGTCGTAGTAAACGAAACGAGCGACTGGTCTGAGCAGGGACATGCGATTATATACGCCCCACATAGGGGTCAGGGCTTACAGTCAGGGGCATAATTGAGTTCATCAGAGGATTTTCTTTGACAGCCCGGTCCAGAGATGGAAGAAGGTTAGTCATTTCAAGTCCAGCTGGACCACGAAGATCAAAGAGGCCAAAAAAATCAAGTCTGTCAGTGTTTGTAAAATCCAACATCTGGGCGAGAACATCCACGCCTATACGGTAGATGGATTGCTACACCCTTGAGCACCGAATCTGAGCCTGTCCGGTAGCATTCCAGTAGCACATGTCTTCAGCCGGAGCAGTCTGGTTCCTGCCAGCTCGCCTCCTTACGCAAGATTAACCAGGTACCAAGTCTACTGTTCGGACCTAATATGGATACTTGATATCCGACACAATATACAGATGATGTGCACTACAGGGACGAGCTGGAATCCATGTGTATGTGTTCATCCACGGGACTGCTGATTCGGAATTGAAGAAACTTTGCCGAAGTCACAAGCCAGTACTCTATGAATAAGAGCGTTCTGAGATGTACTGCCCACGGCCGCCTTTGTATCAGAACAGAAGCCAGCACAAAAGTTTGTGATTGACAGGTCGAGGTACATTTCATGCCCCACGGTAAGCGCTGATGTGTAGAGTGTTCTCGGCGCCAACCATCTGTTTCTCCCTTGCTCAATATCATGAACGTCAGGCGGCTAACAACCAGCAACTTGGGTGTCTTCCGAGCGTTCTCACACGGCTTCAAAAATCCCAGCAATACATCTGCCAAACGCCCTCTGTCATTCTCGTCGAGAAGGCTTTTCCCTCGCCACGACCAACATGGGCATCGGCAGGATCACCACTGGCCAAATAATGGCCGCCCAGTACAACCAAGCTTCACCGACGAGGTTGTAATGCCATCCCTTATCCGTCCGACGCTTGTGAGTCCTTCACAGTTGTCATAATGATTTATTGAAAATATTTTATAGTTTGCCGTCGGGGTCTCTGGGCTTGCGTATTATGCGGCCGGCACGGCCACAAACAGAGACACTCAATTTTGGGCTGAAAAGCTTGGCGCTGGACAGTGGTGGAGAGGTTTAACGGTCCCGGGAAGTCCAGAACTTCAGCGAGCTCGTTTACTGGACCTCAAATTTGTGAGTTAGTGGTAGTCTGGTCAGTAGACTCTAACTAACTGCTGTACAGAGACTTACGGAGACCCTAACCTCACTCAGAGATAATACTTCTATGCTTCCTGGGGCCATTCGTCAATTCGTTAATCGAGGGGCCTATATCGTAGCAAACAATTGGCTGAGTGCGGGAGAGGGACGCCGGACTACGATGATGATTGCTTGTGAGTAATCGTTTCATCCCACTCAAAATGTATAAATCTTCATTAAATTATGCTACAACTATAGCTCTATGCGCCACAATATTTGTAGCCTGGCAGATTCCTGTTCTGCGATCCTTCATGAACCGTCATTTCTTGCATGATCCACTATCCGGTCGATTCCATACCATGGCCACTAGTATATTTAGCCACTCTGCCTTGATGCACTTGGCTTTCAATTCTCTAGCCTTGGTGTCATTTGGTATGTCCTCAAACTTCATGATTGAAAATACATGCGCTAATACTGAATTCAGGAACTGCCATGAGCTCTGTGCTCAAGAAGCAACAGGCATCAGCGCCTTCTGGCATGCCAGAGTCCACCAGCATGTACCACTTCCTTGCGTTCTTCCTGAGTGGTATGTAGTAATATCTACTACCAGCTCGACGACCTCTTAACCTATTATTCCAAAGCTGGACTTTTCTCTTCTTATGTTTCGCACATCGTATCAACACGTATACGGCTACCAATTCTCCTACGCACACTCCTGTCTAGTTCAGCTAAAGCTGACATTACCCCTGCCGCCGCGGCCAGCATGTCAATCGCACCGTCCCTCGGTGCATCTGGAGCTATATATGCAACAGTGACAGCATCTGCCCTTGCATTTCCTGATGCGAACGTATCTCTCATCTTCCTCCCGTTTGTATCACTACCGATCGGTGCTGGAGTTGGTGCCATGGTCTGTCTTGACGTTGTGGGCATTATCCGTGGATGGAGGCAAGTCAACTAAAAATATATTCATCGTACGATACTTTATTAACTGCGAAACAGAATGTTTGATCACTGGGCTCATCTCGGAGGTGCAGTATTCGGGGTTGCATACTACAACTATGGAACCAACTTCTGGGACTGGGTCAGGCGGCACGCACCCGGCTCCCATCCTGTCCCTCTTGAGCGAACACCCCCATCGTCGTACACCAAATGATTAAATTATATCGCATGTAGCTATTACGCATACTCACGCCCACCTCAATAGCATTTACATAGAACATTGAAGTCTCCATTACAGTTGTGACGCGCGATCACGTGAAGCGTTCCCTGCTCGACTGCCCGGTTGACACCGTTAGCCGTTTGACCGGTCACCCCGCATCCATAGTACCCCCTAAGCAGTCTCAGCTCGCCGTATTCTCACGCCGTCATATATTCGTCTTGAAATCCATTTAAACTCTTGAAGTTGCTTGCTATGCCTCGTAGAATAGTCAAGATGAGCGCAAGGCTGAAGTCTGCAACTGGCGAGAACCTGATGCTGAAGCCAGAGTCTGAGACGTAGGTAATATGGTTGAGTGATGCATACTGTTATATCTCTGATACATTTCTATGTTTGTGTAGAGCTTTGCAACAATTGCTGGATCACAAACCAACATATCCTCCCCCAGGTAGACCTAAGCGGTTTCCTCGTTCACGGCAAGCAGCGGTTTTGGTTGCACTTTTTGTTGGAAGATTGGGAGATATATATGTACTACTTAGCAGGTAAGTCGAAGCGTTACTACAGGCTTCTATATATTTAAAAATACTTAACTTCCTACAGGCGGTCAGTTGCATTACGAACATACGGAGGCGATACATCACTTCCAGGAGGAAAGGTGGAGCCGAATGACCGTACAATTGAGGATACGGCGGTACGTCCTAAACGATTGAGCATTGAAGGCACACTAAATGTTTTTGTAGCGAAGAGAGGCCAACGAAGAGGCAAGTTTCTATAGTTAGCCACGTTGGATTATGGTGCTTAGCGTAGCTATAGATCGGACTCCCGATAGATAAACGACGAATACCACTGCTTTGCACACTGGAGCCTTTTTGTGAGTCTGCTTTCCGCTGTTGAGCTCTGCCTCTAAGCTATCACACGAAACCAGTATCAGGAAACAACTTGATTGTCACTCCGTAAGCAATCCACCTCGCTACTATTTAACAACAAAAAAGGCCTGATGCTTCCTCTTGCTTAGAGTGGTAGTGCTCATCAAAGATCAATCTCTAAAACCAAAACTCAACGCGCCTGAAGTCGACCTGTTGTTCACCCATCCCCTTCGAGCATGTCTCTATGAAGAACCACCCATGGACCTTTTCCCTCTCGGATCCAACCCTCCAGCAGATGGAGCCATTCGGTTGACCCACCCACCGCATGCTTCGTCTCTTCCTGCGCATCAGATATATCAGGAAGGCAACGGGGACGCTAAATCCTCTGAACCTCGATCAAAACAACTGTTCTTTGCAAAACGCAAAAAGTTCTCAATGGAAGCGCACAAGGCGAAATCCTCACCAGCGTACCCACCACCAGAACAGCCCGAGGTTGCGCCATACCACACATATGTGGACATCTCGTGGGGGGCGGCCAAAGAGCCAGTACGCTTTCATCGGTTTCTGACCGGACGAGAGGAACAAGGCGTCAAGCCGATTTTTGGACTCACAGCGTACGTGCTAGCAATACCTCGCTGACGAGTTGACTAAATCTTGGATATAGGTCTATTTTACTCCACACGGCAATGGTCGCATACTACCCACAACAGCCAGACTTCGAATCACGAGCACCTAATCAAAGGTCAACGGAAGAGAGGTTTGATTCCGCCATGCGAACTGTGCCCGTCTTACGAGATGCGGCTCGCGCTGAAAAGCTCAAGGAATGGGGTCCCTGGGAGGATGACAAAACACTGCCCAAGAGCAGACTATGATGGAGACGGGTCATTTTTTGTATTTCAGGCATCGCCTGCGTTGTATTTCTTGATTACACAGTAGTAATACCAGAGTTAAAACACCACAGCAATGCTACTCAACGGTTGAAATCTTATCTGAGCTTGTTCGGCGCTGTTCTGTGGGATCACCGTCGCCCCATTTTGAAACAAGACTAGCGGCACGTTGTACGAGTTGATCGCAATCTGAGCTTGCACAGTGGCATTGTTGAGGTTCAGAGCGATGAGGAGAGTCTTGCCGCCACTCGTCCAAGTTGTTGCGTCGATGCGCTGCCCACTCAAGATCTTAGGTCGGCCAACGATGGCGTTACCCCCGAGGATATAAGGGGTGATGGCTGGGAGGGCCTTTGCGAGTGGGGAAATGCTGGGTCGCATGGTTGGGTCCTCAGGATGATCATCCCAAGGCATGATACCTTGCATCACCAATTAGTATTCGCATCCAACCAGCTTGTAGAAGAACGCTCACCAAGACTACCATGGTTAATCGCCAGCAAACTCTGGAGGATAATCTCCTGAGCACTCGGTCTCCGCGACCAATAACTGTACAAGCTCCATCAGCCATGCATATACCCAGAATCAAACATAAAACCATACCTCTCCGGCCCAAACGCCTGCGGCACGCCCCATACAGCAGTCTCCCTTCCTCGCCCTTCCCATACCAGCCGGTTACGGTACGAATCCGTGCGCTCAGAGATATCCTCCAGTTTGCCTTCACAATTGTCGCACCCGCAGTCACCAATCTCGGGCGTGCACGGCGTGTTCCAGACTGTGGACCAGGTCGCATTAATTGCGATCGGGTAAGTGTCCTGAAGAATGATTTGGTGGTGTGCAGTGTACTCGGTGAAGTGGTAGTCTTGACAATTTAGGACCTGTGGAACTGATTAATCGAACATAAGGGTACGCTGAAGACAAAGCATACCAAGGCAACAGGGCGATAGCCATCCAGTTGGTTAATCAAGTCTGCTGCCTTTTGGGGCGCGTCCAATGCATCTTCTTGGCCGTCCGGTCTATGTCAAAATTGGTATTTCCGCTACAAGACCGAACATGTAGGAACTTACTCGTCTGCCGTATACCAGGCCAACAAGTTCTTCCTCTTCTTGACCGCTTCGACCTGTGCGCGCACAGCCGTAAGATTCTTGTAATCCCTGTACGCCATTCCGTCAATAACCAGATAACACACAAAGTAGCGCAACTTGCCATCTCATGTCGTACACCAACCACAAACCCAGTTGTTCCATCCGATCCAACACGAGCTCTAACGCTGTCGCGTTATCAAATGTCGGAATAGGATGAACCATATTAAACCTACATTCCAATTAGCCACATACCGTAACATTCAAGAAAATAACTCACCCTTCCTTCTTGATCTCATCCAAAACCGAAAGGTTCTTGGCCAAATAATTCCCAAACGACGTATAAAACCCAAACGGCAAAACCGCGCCTTTGGCGCCAGTCGACGGGACTAGCCCGCCAGTCCGTCCGTCCATCTGAACAGCTGCGCCTATACCATTAGGTACAGCCGGCAAGTATTGCACATTTGCGCTGCTCTTGAAGACCTTGCCGCTCTTGACAGCCGTCGCGCTACATGACAAATTGTACACGTCCCGACGAGGGGTCAAGCCAAGTTTGACAAAATCGAAGGCAGGAGTTTGGTTCAATGTTCCAGCGTCGAGGGAGAGCGAGACGTTCGAAGCAACGGTATGCCCGTCTATTTGAGCGTTGACGTGGAAGAGGGTACCGTCTGTGCTAGACGAATACGCAACGCCTGGAATGGTGTTTACAGTCGAGGCAGAGAGAAGAATCGAGCCTTTGGTGTCGAGTCCAGAGACATACGGTCGGAGCGACGGCCAACATTCGAATCGGAGAAGGGGTGTGGTCGAGGTAGACGGGACAGGGAAATTTCCGCCTGGAGATTGAGCAGGAAAACCTGGCCTTGGTAACAATGTTTATTCGATGTGTCCAAAACCAACATGCTAGCAATACTCACTTGTAATACTTTCCACACCTGTACCCAACATGTTCAGAAAAACTCCAATAACTCCAATGTACAAACTCACCAAGTCTGCCCGCTCACGCTCGGTACAACCTCCAACGGTTGTCCTCTCCACATACCAAACACCGCCCATCGAAATACGGCAGACGCAACGAGCGCAAACACAATCGCAACCATTGCAGCTCGTCGACCCAAGGGAGTACTACCGGCAGCTGGCGCATCGCTAGGCTTTTTATCTTGGAGCTCAGCCATTCGAGTTTCGCAGCTTCGGTGCTGCCGTTGGCAGAAGAGAAGACGAAGGAGCGAGGGATCATGTGCTAGCGCTTCACATGTCCCTGCTCAACCGATAACCCACTCGTCTAGCTCAATACATACATCCCAAGGCTGTCAAAGATAGGTTCGGTTGACTTGGCGGCCGTCGCTGTCGAAGTGGGAGAAACAGTAAACATTACATCTAGCTCATACCACGTGCCATGTACGAAAATAAAGTTGGTCTATTGTAATCGTGTATAATATACATACAAAAAAATCCTGTGAAAATGCATAAATGCGATGCAAAAGCTTGTTCTGTCCATTGTCTCTCCCTCAAGTACGCACGCAGGGTATTACTCCTACTCACATCCCACGTAAATTAGAGCAACATGGCACCGAGCATGCCGGCACCCAACGCCGCAGCAACCGACACCGCTCCACCACTGCCTCCTCCAATAGCCCCGTTGGACGCACTGCCCGTAGCAGTTACAGGACTTGACCCGATCGTTGCACTTGGCAAGTCTCCGCCCAACGCGTTCTGAGCCAACGCATTCGAGCTCAGGTTGGCAAACCCGACGCTTGGTGGGTTGTAGCGGTACACTGAATATACATTCTTCAGGAATGTGTCACCGACGATCCACGAGGGCGCAGAACCGGACAAGTTAAGGGCGAAAAATGCACCAACGCACATCGTGCTTGACGAGCGCATGAGCAAAAAGTCGGCGGGGTCGATGGACCAGGTGCGGGAAGAGAACGTCATGGTGATCGTCACCGAGGTGGAGCAGGGGTAGAGATAGTATCCTTCGAGATCGCCCGTGCCAGGCTGAGAGTTGGGGATTTGTGCGAAAATAGCTTCAATGGAAGCCGTAGGTCCGCCAACAAGCGTTGTGCCAGTATCAATTGCAGCATTGGTAGTACCGCTCAGAACATTTGCTCCGTTGACGCCAAGCCCAGTCAGGGGAATGAGCCAGTAAGACTCTTGACCGTCGGGAATGTTGACATAGTCGATGTCGCCAGTGTACAAGTTAGAATTGGTACCTCCCATCATGAACTCGCCACCGGGTTCTTGCGTATTGGCCCCCTGGATGTCGATGAATCGAGTAAGGAAAAACGACATCATGGGGTTGGTCCATTGGCTGCCCTTGGCGAGAGTCTCCCACATCGGAGTCGCACCCGAGGACGCAATCGTGCTCCATCCAAGACCCATGAGACCAGATATCGGGTTGGCGAGCAAACCACTGGAGACCTGATCTGCCAAGGCAAATGTCTGCCCAGTAACTTGGAAGCCGGCCATCTGTACGGAATCGCTACCAAGCTCGCCTGCGGCTTGGCCAGACCCATATCGAATAGCAAACGTCGTGGTCAGGCTGTGCAAGGTACGTTAGTGGGAACGTCCTTTGTTTGAACTAAAGTCACGTACTTTTTGAAGCTGGAAGAAGCGCTTGCATCAAAGGTAGGGACGTTACGGCAACCTGTATAGCACGTTGACGACGCGAGCCAGAGGTCGGACGAGCCTGGTAGTAGAGTTAGCATTGGGTGAATGATATAAGGTAAGGATGCTTACCAGTGTCGAGGATGACGTTGAAAGCAACTGGGGGAGTGCCAACTGCAACGGAGCCATAATACGACGAATCGGTTCCTCTGTTCACGAGAGAGTTTGTGCCGCTCGCACGCTTGCGTGTAGATGGTCCATATTTGTTACTTAATGAGTCTGCCAAAGACTTTGCCCAAGCACCGTCATGTTGGCGTTTTGAGGGCTGTCGCTTCGTTAGGGGTATCGCAAGAGGTTTGGC
Organism: Ceratobasidium papillatum; assembly: GCA_037042815.1. Classification (NCBI taxonomy): domain Eukaryota; kingdom Fungi; phylum Basidiomycota; class Agaricomycetes; order Cantharellales; family Ceratobasidiaceae; genus Ceratobasidium; species Ceratobasidium papillatum. Next base: position 2,020 of record JAYRCO010001263.1, on the reverse strand, counting down.
AGGTGCAGGATTAGGAGCAGCCGAGGCCCCGAGGGCAAGTAATAGTAGTGGCGCGGACCAAATCATTAGGCAAAAGTTGTGGGAGTATGAGGCTTTGTCCAGCAAAGTGCGTACTTATAGGGAGAAACAACTGAGCCAAGGAGTGACGGTGTGGAAGGCTGTAGAGGAAACGATCGACTGCGCAGGGACCCCAGGCCTCCCTTATGTAAGCCCTGACATCACCCCTTTATTGGTCCCGCCTTGGCATAATAACAACCCTTTTGCTTACTGTTTTCTCTCTACAACACACTTGATTGTATCAACTCAATACATCCACAACATGTGTACAAAATAGAAAATATAGAGCACAGAGTGGCAGGAGTTAACCTTGGCAGTACGTACCACGTGGGAAACAACGTAACGGTAATTCGACGCCGTATTTGATCTCAAGACACGCTGAGCCGCGACCCATTGAATACCTCCACCAGGAATATCTATTTCTTTAACAACGCTGTGCTATCCGCAGCTACGAATCTTCTTATAGATTCTGGCAGTGCGGAATTTGCTATCTTTGTCTCGTAACCTGCAGCGAGCTTGAAGGAGACGCACGGCGAGGAGTTGCCGGTGCTGCGACGGATTTCATCTCAAGCGTGAACCTTACGTTGTCAGTGACGTTTTCAGCGACCTCGGCCCCCTTCACCTGCTCCACTTGCCACCCTTAGTCAGGCTCCTTGGCATCTTGACACCGAGTCCTTCGTTTGATCTAGGCCGTCGAGTGACGTTGAACGATGTCTTATGACGATGCTCGGGAAGGCACCACGGCGCTTGCCATCGACATACCCCAGGTACCTGGAGGGCTTGTTGTTCTTCCATCAGGATCGGTGCAGGTCGTAGATGCGGATGAGGAGGTGAGTCGACCAATGTAACCAAATTAGGGCATCATTCATCCCAAATGGGTCAGATTTTTCTGCTCTACAGTCGATCATTTGAGAACAGGGACGCGGACGGCATTCAAGGGCTCGGCTCTGTCAACTCCTTGGCCAACACCCTCACCCTAAGCTTTACCCTGCACCCTCCCCTGCTCAGTCAGCCGCCAGACCAACTGGCTGTAAAGGGTCGAAGCCGACATAGCAAACCTCGTCGAGCTAGCAAAGACGGTAAACGCGAGGAAGTTATAGAGATCGAAGTGTCTCAAGACGTCACCGGACTGCGAAGTCGAAAAGGCGACACAGGTAATTATATGATTTACTCGATAATTTATAGTTTCACCAACAAGTGTCAACAGGGAGCGTCGTTTGGCGAGCCAGGTGAGCCGCGGCAACGTCTAATTCCGGGATCAACTACGTCTGACGTTCAACCTCGATCAAGTGTCCACCTAGCTCGGCTTCTCCTACAACAACACTTCTTCCCACCCCTGCCCCCAGATTCAGCTCTTCTCAACCCCACACTGCTCGCGAGTGCGCATATAATCGAGCTTGGCAGCGGCACAGGCATCCTGGGATGCGCGCTCCCTCCTCTGCTCACAGCAACCGGGCGCATCACTCTCACTGATTTGCCAGAGCTTGTCCCGCTCTTGCGCAAAAATGCCAAGTCCGACAAAGTCTCCGTCGAGGCCCTTGACTGGACGTGGCCCATCTTGCCGTCCTTGCATGCGGATTTAGTGCTATGTGTGGACTGTATTTACAACACCGCACTCGTTCGGCCGCTAGTCAGAGTGCTGTCGACGGTTGATTCGCCTGTGCTCGTACTCATTGAACTTCGAGACGAGGATGTCGTAAGAATGTTTCTCGAAGAGTGGCTGAACTGGGAGTCTGTCTCACTTGGGGACGATCCCAACAAGAAGTTTCAAGTGTGGCGTATTGCAGACGGCCTGCTGGATCCTCATTTTGCGGCTTGGGTCGGGTGGAAGGCGGAGCACAAAGGTTCATTACCGCATATTACCCCTTTCTAATTTGTCTCCGTTCGTATTCTTGCCACAGAGGCCACACCGCCGTTCGTTCTACAACGTTCGAAGACGTACGAGCATCGAGCGTATCAGGCG
>JAYRCO010001262.1:0-11321 GCA_037042815.1 Ceratobasidium papillatum | reverse complement strand
GGCGGAGGCTGAGATTGGCTATGCGCTCGGGCGGGTTTAGAAGCAGATCCTGAGCCAGAAGGCGGGATGAGCGGGGGAGGGGATGTATACGTCGCAGAAGATGGATTAGGTGACAATCCAAACATCCCAGCACCCGTCGACTGCGTCGGACTGAGCACAGAAGAGAACATACCAGCTCCGGGAGGAGGTGGTGGTGAAAACGTTCGATGTGGGACAGGATGAGGGGAGAATGCCAGAGGCGGAGGCGGAGGAGGAGGAGGGGAGAAGGCTGAACCTGGCTGCGGTGAGGTCGCGCCGTTGGATCGGTTGGAACCGATATTCGCCAAATAGCCTAGATCGTGCTGGATGGTGCTCGCGCCGCCTCCGCTTCCGCCTGTCGGGTTTAGAGGCATGGGATTCAGGCCTTCGAGCGGCGGGGCGGGTGTGGGTGCTGGCGGAGGCGCGGGTGCGGGTGCAGGAGCTGGAGCTGGAGCTGGAGCTGGTTTAGCTCGACCAGGCGGGGCGGGCTTGGCGTTTCCGACGTTGAGGCCAGCTTGGCCGAGCATGCGCATACGATCTGCAATAGACCCCATCGGCCGTGCGTCTGGTTCAGATGGGCCGGGAGATGTGGGTGATGGCGGGGACTGTGACTGCAGGGCGGCGGCGGCTTCAATCTCGCGCAGGCGTTCTTCTATCTTCTTTGCACGGGGGAGCATCTGGAGAGTGATGTACTGCGGTGGCAGAGCAGAGTTGAGAGGACATACAGGCAAGACAGAGCAGACAGAGAGCGAACCTCGCTGAGTTTGGCCGTCTGGTGGTACAGCACCCCCCGCTGGGCCTTGGGTGTCTCGCGTTTGTATTCGGCCGAGCTGAGCACATAGTCGAGCAAGCTACAGCAATATGAGCACGATTAAATTAATGTAGTGGATGACGCACCTCGCAGCCTGGGAATACTTGTACAACGCGCCGCTAAGATCCGCAGCGTCCTCGAGCGCATATCCGGCGTCGGCGAGAGTGCGTGCGGTGCCGAGGATAGAGAGGGCCGAGGCGCCGTGGACGGCCTGGAGCGAGGAGAACTTTGCCTGTTCGCGGATGTCCTTGACGTGCACCACTTTGGCCATCGTCGTCGGGAGCAAGTCATCAGGTTCCGGATCTGTCATCCTCTTGCTAATACCCACCACATCCATACATGGCCGAGGACGAGCTAGAGCGGTTCAGACAGCAGTGGAAGGACGAAGTCAGAGCCAGGACCACAGCTGAGCCGTCGACATCGGCTACCGAGCCTTTGGCATCGCAGAGTGGGTCCCAACCACCTCAAGCACGCCGTTCGCCCGTCGAGATCTATGCCGAGGCAGGTGAGTCAACTAGTTCATGCTACTCTATTTATCTGAAATCTTCTCCAGTCGAAAAGGAGCAGCGAGGAGAACTAGACCAGGCCTTGACTCTGTATCGCCGTGCTTTCCGGCTAGATGGTTCAGTGGACAAGAAGTACGAACTCCAAAACACCACAAGAACACTCGAATCTCTCACACTCTCGCCTGTACAACCTGCTCCGAAACAACCGGCCCAACTACACATCAAAGTCCCACAAACATCCGCCCACTCATTCCGCACCTTGATCACATCCTTTCCACCAACCACCGAACTCTTATTCGCACCCGAAATCGAACAAGAACCAGTCCACCTCGCACGCATCCCAGACGAACTACTCTTGCACATCCTCAAACTAGCAGACGTCCCGTCGATCGAACGATTCGCATTGGTGTGTCGGCGCGCAAGAGTCCTGACGCTCGATCCTGATCTTTGGCGGTATTAAGCATCGGTTGGCTCCACTTTCAGCACAGGACTAACGAGTGCTTGCAGAGATTTCGTGACGGACACGTATGTCCATCCTCAGATTCCAGAGGACGCGTTGTTGGGCGATGTTATTACGCGTTTTGCGGGTGACTTGCGACGACTTTATATCGAGCTTCCCCGTGTGCGTCTTGATGGCGTCTATATCGCTGTATGCCACTGTATGTCCCCCTCCCCCCCACTATTATAGCTCTTATCTGACCTGACTTCATAGATGTGTACGTTCACCAAATGATCCATTGTACCAATACTTACATCCTACTAGCCGGGCAGGCCAGAGTGAGAACGCGTGGGTAAACGTACGTCATACTCCTCCCTTTCATTATCCCCCCTGACTTAATGAAAACTAGGTCGACCACCTAGTAACATACCACCGATACCTCCGCTTCCTCCCCGACGGCCGCGTCCTCTCCCTCCTCGACCAGAACCTCGAACCACAAGAAGCAGTCCGCAGACTCGAGCCAGGACTTAGACTCAAAGTAAGTCCCCCTTTACCCCTTTATGCGCAGATCATCTTGCCATTTCCATTTCGACTCGCCTAATTCATTTCAACTCTCTTTCATTTAAGCTGAATCCACACTGCAGGGATTCTTCATCGGCACATGGATACTCGACACAGACACAGACAATCCACACGTAACGCTCAACACCCTCTCGGATCCGACCGGCAAATTCGGCCACTCGTTCAAGATGGAACTCACATTAAACAGTCGACCACTCGGACGGTAAGTTTCCACCCCACCACTTTGTTTTTGAATCCCCCCCAAGTCGGAGCCAGAACAAGAACTCGAGTCGGGACTCGGCTCCGAGAGCCAGTCGAGGGTTTGGGGCTGGAGGGCGGGATAGGGTAATTTGGGTTACATATATGCACCCCTCCCGATCAACTCGTTTTCGCTCTTTTCTGGGCCACGACGCGATGTGATACGTCAAGCTCACACGTGCCCGATGCTGCACGCGTGTATGCATTCTGGACCGGCCACGTTGTGTGTCGGACGCAGTCGGACGACCCCCCGACATGCGGCCCTAGCCTCCACCCATGAATTCATTCCAGCCCCGCCCGGCTCCATCTCGGTCGTTCTAGCTCCATCTCACTCTTTCCTCGTTTGACCTCCCCCCCTCGTTCCGATACACCGTTTCTCCCTCGTTCCGGCCACGGTTCCTGCCCTCGCTTCGCTTTGTGCCCGTAAACCAGCATGCTGAATTTCCGCCACTTTCCAGATGGAACCGTCTCACGCTCGACTCGTACCAGTCACTCGACTCGGAGGGTACACCCTCGGCTTTGCCCATCCGCAACGAACGTCCATTTTGGTTCTCCAAAGTCAGAAGCTGGACATGAGGGCCGGATTGGTTAGCAAGGCGCAAGCAGGATGGCGTGCTTAGATATTCACACGGAGCTATGATAATGATAGGACATGTATGCTTTCTAGACAACAGTTGCTTTCTGGATCTAAACATAAATATATTTCTTGGTATCACAATCAACAGCAAGCATTAAATAACACACAACATCCACTAGCCCCAGAACAACGATTGTACAACAAACATATACTTATGCGACGATGCGAGAGAGAGAGGGAGAGAGCCAGAGCAAATGAAAAGGTAAGAAGACAAGAACAGCAAAGAACAGCGACATCTATGATACAAAAGACAAAGACAGCGCCAACCGTGTGCTTGCTATCCAAGAAATAAAGGACACCTATACATACAACACAACATCCAAAAAAGCAAATTAACCCGCAGCGAGCTCGACGATCAACCGGCACGCGCATTCAAGAAATAGGAACGGACTGCACACATCTGAGCGTAGGACTGCGCCTTCGGTAAGTGTTGGTGATCGAGGGGCGGACGAGACTGAGCCGTTGGCGGACCAGGACGCGTCGGTGAATTTCGAAGGCGCATTTGGGTCCGTCGAGGCGACATGGCATCCCAGATTTCTACAACACGGAAACAAAAACTGAGTTGGGTGGGTCAACTCAACACAGAATGACGTACCTAAAATCGACAAGATAGTTCAAAGGGTCTACTTGATACAACTGTAAATCCATCCGCACCTAAAATAGTAGAAATATTAGCTCCCCGCAAACCTCGAACGATCATCCAAACGTACCACAACATCCCGAATGCGGCATCTCGTCTCCACATAATAAATGTCTTTTCCGTCCTTTCCCGCGCCCTCATCTTCGGGACGCCCAAGAATGTTCAGAGCAGGCTTCTCACGCCACTCCATACCGAGTGTCTTGAGCGTCTGATAGATCTCCAGCATCACCTCCATCGGCGGCGAGCGCGATCGAATTCCGAAATGCCATCGCGGGGATTTGGACTTTTGGCCGTTGGTGTGCGAGCGATGGTGTTGTCGATGCCCATGCCCATCGTCTCGGCGATGATGGTTCCGGCTGCTATTTTGCGAGCGCGCTATGAGGAGCCGACGTATGTCAACGCCGTGTTAATTACACGTCGAATATCACACATACCATCATTTGGAGTTGGCAAGCTCGAGTCAAGAACAGTGAAATGACTGGCATTCTGGCTTTCCCATTCGGCTTCGTCAAATTCGTCGTCATCCGTGTCAAATTCGTAAGCTTCGTCGTCGTCATAGTCGTAATCGGCAATTGGTCGCATGCCTGCCTGTTGCGGAGAAAGTGGTTGGGAAAGGGAAGGCATTTGAGGGGTAAGTGGTGTGGCAGGGGTCGCAGGGGTCGCAGGAGTTGCAGCTTGTGACTAGATGGATAAAGTTATTGCTACACTCATTGAAATGAAAAGGCGAACCCACATTATAGTTTGGGCTCCAGAATATTTGGCTCTCCTCGGTCGGATGTCCCCGAGGCGAGTCATCAGAGTCCTCGTCAAGTGCCACTTTGATCCACATGTCAGTTTTGCACACTCGCAAGGCAGGAAAGAGTATCTCACATCCGGTCCGGCTGCTATCCCTCGCAAGCATATAAGCAACCTTGACTGCATTGTCTTCCTCTCGCACAAGGGCCATCTTGATTTCGTCCGATGAGACCCCGCATCGCTCCGCAAGCTCTTCCACAATGCCTTCGTCGATTTTGCCCAAGCCCTTGATATATCGCAACGAACCGATAGCAGCAATGGGAGTTCCTTGATCGCTCCCATTCCTGTTTGCGGCACCGTTCCCATTCACTAACGAAGCTAGCGTTCCAAGCATATGTGTCGAAGTATCAATTGTGGGAGACGTCACGGGCGATGCTAGGGTGGCTGGTGTGGCTCCGCCATTTTGACCATTTCGAGACGAGCGTTCGCTCCCAGAGCTAGATACGGCAGGGGTGTTCCCATTCGAGGGAAGAGGTGTGCCATTTGTAGTTCCAGGTACGCTCGCGCCTCGACCGATGATAGAGGGATGGTGTGGGTACGTAGGATGGAGCGTGCCCATGCCCGGCGTAACTGGGCGCTTGGGCTGCAGATAACGCGGCATCCCGACAGCTACCCATGGTACAGCAAGTACCTCGGGCACAGTCAGCCGCTTGACAGGATCGACTGCAAGCATCCCTCGAATCAAGTCTTGTGCTTCGCGAGAAAGGTATGAGGGGATATGATAGATGCCCTCTGTTGCGGGGACAAGGTTGGGGGTTTTGCCGTAACAGGTATGTAGCGGGGGAGGGACACGATGGCGGTGGATAACATTTAGAACATATGACAGAGACGATAAAGAATAGCACTCACCCGTAATTTTTCGGAACAACGCCGGTACATGTTCATCCTCGAATGGAAGTCGACCACAGAGCATCACGTATAAGATAACCCCGCAAGACCAGACATCGATCTCGGGACCTGCATACAATCTGAGCTGCTTGTCAGCTGTGGGGAAAACGTGGTCGAACAGTGTGGAGATGATCGCAGTGGATGATTCGAACGTGGCTCAGGTACTCACTTTCCTCCTATGACCTCTGGGGCTGCATAGTTTGGGCTCCCACAACTGGTTCGCAGAAAGTCTCCATCGGTCATCACATTCGAAAGACCAAAATCGGCTATTTTGACATTGTTTTGGGCATCGAGCAGTACGTTCTCCGGTTTGAGGTCACTGGGAAGATAACAGGAAGATCAGTCACGAGGGATCGCGAAGGCCAGGCGGTTGTGGGGAATAAAGTTATGCAATACATGTGCTGAAATGCATATTTCCGAGAAAACGAAAGAACCTGTGGCTGATTATACGATGCTGCTTCTTGGGGGATGGCGGGTGAGAATGGAATAACTGGGCGAAATGAGAGGACTCGCGCCAGAGCAGCATAGAAACGGGATAGGCGACCAGTGGGGTATAACTAGTTATAGCACCTACCGATGCACAACCTTCAATCGATGCGAGTAGTCAATCGCACACATCATCTGCTGGAAGAATCGACGAGCAACGGACTCGCTCATACGGCCGTTGTCGACAATGTAGTTGAAGAGTTCTCCCTCAGCATATTCGATGACCATAACAATGTCCGTTGATGTCGTAATTATCTCATACCTAGAGGGACAGTAATCAGAACTTGCCAAGTTGGGCACGTGAAACCGGCCGGGACTCACAGCTTGATGATATGGGGATGGCGCAGTAGACGCAAGTACGAGACCTCGCGGCCGACGCGAGTACGCATGTTGAGGGCGTTGATCCGTTCTTTGGAGATGAACTTGAGTGCAACTTTTGACTGCGTGAATGTGTGGACGGCAACTGGGGTGGTGCACGCGGGTGAGCAGAGCGACAAGTTGGAATGAGACATAACTCACGCTTGACTTTGCCAAACGTGCCCTCGCCAATGTCTTTTACGATCGTGTACTCGCCCAGATTTCCCGGAGGCAAGGAACTAATGTGTGCCATGACATCCAGAGGTGGCTGGTGTTCTAGCGCGGGCGCCATGGTCGAGGGAGAGAGCAGCAGGGGCGGCAGGCTCAGAGGCGTTGAGCTCGGCCAGTTTTGAGAGCTCTGGGTGTGTCTGGCTTCTTGTCTTTATACTTGCCCAGGGCTACAGGCTGTGATTGTCCTCTGATCAAAGTCCAATCCGGGACACATGAACCTTTCCGGAATTTCACCGTAACCGCCGGGCGACAAATCCTGCTAATAATCCACAACAACCCCAGACCTATCCCGCCCTCGCCTTGATTGCCTGCTACGTGGCCAGATATTGCTTGCGATAGACTTTCGCAGATCGCGCAAGATAACTGCCCATCCGATCCTATTCTACTACCTCTTCTGTCTATCCGTACATCTATCTCTTGGGCGTATCGGGCCTCGTGTCTCTCGCTCAAAGAACCTTCAGAAGTCACCTGTGCAAGAAGTTGCGTGGAAAAATTTTGCCTCTAGGGTAACTCAGCCCTTGCTATTATTCATGCGATAATGGTTTAGTACCTATCAAACCGCGATGACGCCGCGAAAAATAGCAAATAAACCCCGCTCTCGGCGCCAGCCATAACGCTCTATGCGATTTTTACTAAACTCTCACGGGGTAAGTCAGCTTGCGGAGAGGAGCAAACTAGTTACGGAGATGCCTTGGATAGAAGCGTGTTATTCTGCTAAGCTCGCTGTGTATGCGTTGCGGCCGTCAATTTCGGCTCAGTATGACCTCAATCCCGAGCGGACCAGACCACGTTAGGTGCTATCTTCGGCATAACAGAATCAACTCAATGAACCTTGCTCCACTCCATCATGACGACTTTTTATTGAGAACTAGACTCCCGATCATTTACAAATCGATTATTGGTGGTTTGTAACAGATCTTCATCGCGCTCACGCTAAAATGTGAATGCCACAATTTTAACCGTATCGCCAGTCATGGGCGCGCCCTGTATGATCGCAATGTAAGCACATGCAGCTTGGAGGATCAAATGACTTTGCGCACCTCGAATACAACGACTAAAATCGGGGGTTGTTTCTAGTTTAGCATGTAGCCTAAAGCACGCGATAAGCGACTTACTGTGCTCATCATCCATGTATACCTTCCAGTTTTGCATCTGCGCAAGTATGTTATCGAAATACTCGTGTTTGAACTTGCACCATGCATAAGGGGCGACGGCCTTGTCAGCGCCACATTCCGCTAGCCAGCTCCGCCCCTCGTCCACATAAGGTGCGACAGGCGACATGTGGTTGTTCGTCGCGGGTTGGTGAATCCATGCACCCAGCTCGCCTCCATTTTCGCCTTTGGATTGGACCTTGCTCGCCTTGCGTGCCACCTCCCTTGTGAATTCTGGATCTAAATCCAGCAGATATACATCCAGGTCGTGTTTTACGTTTGGGTCAAACCTATAGCCGACGGCATCGATGTCTTTGGGTACACTATGCCAAGTCAATACGCATCGTGTACCTGCTGGTGCACGGGAGGGACTCCCCTCCCAAAAGCCGAACGGGAGGTGGATCCATCGTGCCTGAGAGCTCCAGTTGTCCCATTGCACCCGCTTGATCGAATGGCTATCACGTGCGGCCCTGACCGTATCGAGGACGACATGTAGGGGAATATATAGCGAAGTGGTGTTGGGCTGAGCTGCGTCCCCAAACCCGCCAAAATCAAACTCGGATCGATTGGCTGGCAGGGAAAGCATCACTCGTAGCCACTGGCTAGACTTGGCTGATGTGAAAATACGAGGTGTACCGTGTGTGTATGCGCTCGGGTGACCGGAATGAGAGCTAGAATTGAATACACAGCTACAGACGACAGCCGCCCGAGAAAGATCTGGCTGTGATTGGGGTATCTCTATCATACGGCCTTGTGCATCTGATGTGAAACACTTCGTATTGGTAGGAATAGGAGGTGGAGGTACCGAATGAACGATAGGAAGCTCAAGAATTGCGGCGAATGTTAGACTCGGGCCAGATAAGTTGGTCCAGTCTATGCGGTACAGGTCTAGTCTTCCCATAGGCGCATCAATGGAATTATATGCGAGGGTAGAGCGAGGGAATACGACAATCTCGTTGGTTAAGACCACAAAGTTGCGTTGGTATGCTTCATCCCTCCGGTCCTGTGTGGACAATTGAGCATAAATTCGATGACACAACGATGACACACTCACTAACAATGCACCTGTGACCCAGTTGTAGATAATCAAACCGCACTCCCATTCTGTATGATTTTTTGAAGGGCGAGCAATAATCAAGTCACCTAGGCAGTCCAGATGGAACCCCCAAGCGCTGTTGGTACGCAGTCCACAGTCGAGTGTCGCTTGAAAAGCACTAGGATGAGGCTTGTTCGCCGACAGGGTACGGAAATGGAACAAGAATGGCTGGGGCTCGCCCCCTCCGAGCCCACGAGGATCTCTCTGCCTTGGATCCATTGAGCGATAGGTTTCAAGATCGAACGTGTGCGGGAACGGATTAACGAATGGGCCGGTATATTCGAGCAAAACAAGCAAATCGCAGGCTGGCTCGATAGCAGACCCCCTTATATTCAAGCCTCTCTGCTCAAGCCTCCATTGCTTGAAGCCGGTTCCGGTGTTTAGCGAAGGAAGCTGAACAACGTCCAGCTGTAGGTCCGTGTCCAAATCGGGGTGAATCAAAGACCAAACTGCGAGAACATTATCATTCAGTGGCGGCGCATAACCACCGACTGAAGGTAAAAGTCTAGAGCCAAAGCCACCGTTAGCAGTGCCCATCTTGAAGGTATCTATACTGCTAATCATTTGGTTTTTGCGCCTCGAATTATGGAGCCGCAGAGCGTCACATTTTTCTTGGAGTGTAATGTCTGTCCGTGGGTTGCAAAATTCGACAAAACCACATATGGCGAATTGAAGGATCGGAGAGGATTGGACGACCCCGTGGAAGCGCCGGCAAACCTTTGGTAGTTTTTAGATACTATCCGCAGAGATTTCCAGTCAACGACCTACCAATTGGCATGTAAGAATGTCTCGTACGGCCAAGTACTGAAGAATAACAAGAATAACGTCGTCTGTGAGCTCATCCAATTTCAACGACATAATGACGATTGAAGTGTTAGTGGGAATTGATGTTGTTTACAATGTATACGGTCGTATAAAGCTAAGAGATCTAATGGAGCGTGGTCTTGTTGGGCGCTGTGATAGTGCAATATATACCCACAGGCCAGTTGAGACCAGGTCTGAGCTAAGCCGGGTATACTGCCTCTTAAAGTAAGACGATCGAGTCAGTTCTACCGAATCAGCGTGGAGATGCTGGTTTGTGAGTAACGTGACACGATAGCGAGGCTCTCCATTGTCGTGCCAAGAGGGCATTTGGATGCACAAGCACAAAGTGCGGGGTAAGATGGACAGTTTCGTTACCTGCCTGTCACGTGCTGACCCATTTTGATAAATAGTGGTTAAATGATACCAATACTGTACTAAATGCGGCCAACTCTCTCATAATCTTAGGATAGTCTGATTTCCTTTGAGAGAAATTCAGAAAGTAGAAGTACTATATTTAAGATCAGTGATTTGTACTCACCGGGTTAGTAAAGATCATCTGTTGGCCTTCCTGGCAGTGTGGCTAGGGACAGATAGTGAGAGGTTGTTAGACTCGAGGCGAGGAGAGGCTAAGCGCCGATGTCGAGAAGCGTCGAGACGGCGTGGGATGGCTTAAGCGCGATGAGAGCGAGCGAAGCGAGAGAAGGGGAGTAAAACTGGCGTTGAATACGATAGGGAAAGATACAAGCCATTGCATAAGGCGAGTATATAGGATAGACCGTAATACAAATACGAAATGAAATGTAAAGACCAAAAAGGTGTAAGCGAGCGATCGAAAACGAAACAGGAGCGAAGCAATAAACGTATAGATACTAAAAAGAGGACATAATGAATGTAAACGTAGAGACGAACCAATAACGGGCGAGAGCGATGCGGAACGGATCGCGAGGACCGCGTGGTGGCACAGAGAGTAATCGGCGGGTGTGGCGATGAATGCGCGAGGCCTCGGACGACGACCGGGTACGAGCTCGTACCGGTAGACGAGTGGGAAAGCGAGTGGGAGGAGAGAGTAGCGAGTGCGGCGAGGACACGAGTGGCGACGAGGTGGCGAGTTAAGCGCCGGTGGTTATGTGTTACGGCCGTGTGGCTTCTCTACAGGAAACTGGCCCGATCGCAAGCATTCACCTCGACAGGAAACTATTTGATTTAGCTACTTATTCTTACGCGGTCCGTCGTATGTGAGGTGTATGAGCAAAATTTACTACTTGTACTATACTCAGTTACAATTGTGGAGGTGAGTTCTCGACCCCCCTAAGGCTACTAGGTAAAATGTACTAAGTTCTATAGGGTGTGTGTTGTTGGTACAAGCGCCGGGTACGTAGTTACCCCTTTATGCGTTTTCCTATTGTGTATGCGCCTCTTTAGCCCTCGTGTATGCGTTCATTCTATTGTGTCATTTATGTACTTAGTAGATACTTGAAGCGGCCCAGCTCTGGGCCCCTGACCTTGCTTCTGAGCAAAGGCGTTCAACATAGCACAAGTCTGATTTCAGAGGGTGTGCAAATTTTCTTAAAGTGCAAGAGATAACGCCTCGTGAGAAAAGGCCTGACGCGCGGGCACCACAGAGGGCGCCGTGGGCGCCCTCT
>JAYRCO010001261.1:0-11327 GCA_037042815.1 Ceratobasidium papillatum | reverse complement strand
TTTATTCCAAGCATAACTCGCGATTTGGTAGGTTGGCGGTTACCCGGTACATGGCGGCTTCCCCGTAAGCGACGGTAATATACGCCAGCTGATACCGTCAAACTGGGTCATTAATTATAGCAATCAGAAACAACATGTCGGCCGATGTTACTCAGCCGGCTCTCGAGCAGAAGGTGTCCACTGAATCAAACCTTGCAGCCGAGGGAAAGTCTCTTATCAGACACGCCATAAGCCCCGTGGCCGATTGTATTCAGCCATCTATCCACTGCGTCCTTGTGAATCGCCGATGGCGATCAGACGGTCAGTTCCAAAATGGGCAAGAAATGAGAGAAATGATTTCACCGGTGACTAACGGCATTGTTGTGTTGCATACTGCCAGGGCTAGTCGAATGCAGTAGCCTTTAGTATGCATATATGTAGAGCATCTACGTTCATCACCCAGGCACCGATGATCGCCATCGACCGAGACAGGCCCACATTGGTTCTAGCGTCCAACCACATTGCTTTTATCCTATCTTCTCGTTCTTTGATTTGCAGGTATTCTTCTCGTTTGGTTCCGAGAGCTGCACAAACGCAAGCGGGTGGCCGAAGTGCGAGCGTCCGGCCAAGTTTGTGGGATAAGCGTTAAAGTCAGCTTGGCTAGTCCTGAATATTCCTGTGCAGGACGCGATGGTTCAAGTCTATCGGGTGCTGAACCGCGTCTGAAGACTCAAGAAGCCGATGATCGCCAAGTGTAACCTGAGATTTAGTAATTCGATTTGGGTTTGGCTATATGACATAAGCTGTGAGAAAGTAGCGTGTGATATGACAGGAGCTACGTGATCTTCATGACCTCCATTTGCCGATCATAGACGCACGCTCCCGACTACGATGGCCGACGCTGTGGCTGCCGACGCGCTGTTCGGCGATGCTGGTGCCGACTACGACCTGTCTGGTACTGGCACTTCTAACGCTGCGACCGCCCTGTTCAACGCTGCTCCACACAGGCAAGAACAAAAATTGGCGAATGAGGGCCCGACGGAAAGCTATGTTCATCCTGCTGCGACCACATGTGAGTCTAAACACTGTTAGGCCGTCCTTTTTCTGGGTTGAGCTTTGGCGATTCTCCTGCGGATGATTTTGTGCTGACGTCAAGCCAAAAATGCAGCCACGCTGAGCACAACGCAATCAAAGAGCTACACGCCGAATGCCTATGCCCCTCCGACTACTCAACCCTCAGGCTCATACACGCCTCAGACGAACAACAAGTATGCCCCGTCATCGACAAGCACGTATGCCCCACCAACGACTAACACATATGCGTCTACGAACTCCTACTTTCCGCCAACGAATGCCTATGCGCCTCCCACGACAAACGCGTACGCCCCCAACAACCAGCGCCTATGGGGCTTCTTCCAACTCATATACGCCTTCAGCAAATGCCTATACGCCTTCGACAAACGCCTACGCTCCTCCAGCAAATGCCTATGCTTCAACAACAAACGCCTATGCGCCCCCAATAGTCAATGCATATGCCCCTCCAGTAGCGGTAAAATCATACATTCCACCTCCACCTCCAGCCGCGTACACAGCCCCACCTGTCCCATCAGGAGTCGACCATCTCAAGTACCGTTCAGCCTCGGTGAACGCGTACGACCCTCCGATCCCTGCGGCACGACGGAGAATCGATAGCTCGGCGAGCTCGGTGTCGGCCGGTGTTGGGACTCCACCGTTGGCTGGTCCGTTTGGGCAGACTACACCGTCGTATGGACAGTCACCTCAGACGGCGTATGCGCAACCGCCTCAGCCAGCGTATGGGCAGTCACCTCAGCCTGCGTACGGACAGATAGGGCATGGTGCTCCACCTGCTTCTGGCCCAGCTCCACCGCCTGGTCCACCCCCCTCTGGACGGGGTCGAGTGGGGTCGCAAGGGAGCGTACTATCTGGCGGCGTACCCCACCGGACACTGAGTCCCGCTGATGCGCTCGGACCAGGTCGCGTTGGCTCGCCTTTGGCAGGACCCGGGAGAGTAGGAAGTCCGCTGGTTAGGACTACGGCGTCTTACGATCTGCCTCAGGCTGCTGCCGCGAGTGTGTCTCCTGTATCTGGCCCTGGGCTTGCTGGTGCACCCCCTCCGGCTGCACCGCCGAAACAATCGTACGGACCTCCGCCTGGTACAGCGACAAAGAGCGCGTTCGACCCACCCCCTCCTCGAACGGGCACGAAGAGCTCGTTCGATCCACCTCTTACTGGGCGAAAGAACACGTTTGATCCTCCGCTTACGGGCCGCAAGAGTGCTTTCGATCCCCCTCTAACAGGTAGGAAGAGCGCGTTCGACCCGCCTCTGACTGTGAGAAAGAACGCATTCGATCCCCCGTTGACTGGACGGAAGAGCGCATTTGACCCGCCTGCACCTCGAACGAGCGATATGCAGAGGCAGGCTAGCCAGCCCAACGCGTCTCCTCCACTCATGACACCTGTCGCATCTGTACCTCCTCGACCGAAGTCAGCGTACGACCCGCCTCCTCGACCTACTTCCGGAGCGTCTGGCTCAGGAAGATAGGACCTGCACTTGATATGTCGTCTGCGGGAGCGAGACCGACTGTCGGTCCACGAAGTGCGCCTGGAGCGAATGCATGGGATAGTCCGGAAGTAGATGGACGCGGGAGTCTGGACGGTGCGGATAGTGGGTACAAGAGTCGGACGTCGATGTCGAGTGAGCGTGCCTCGATGGATGAGGATACAGAAGGTGGCTCGGCGCCTGTGTCACAGATCCAAGAGGAGCAGGACCTTGATCCCGAGGGAGGGGCGAGTTATGATGCTGAAGGAGGGGGCAACTTTGATGCTGAGGGAGGTGCCAGTTACGATCCTGAAAGCGGTGACTATGACGATGCCAGTGACCGGACGGTCGATGCTCCTTTGCTTGGTGTTTCTGGGCCAAAGATTACGGCTACAGCTGCGACTCCTCTGGCGAGTCCGGGGAGGTCGAATGTGGAGTTTGGAGGGGAGGCTGAACCGGGGGGTGGAGAGTCATATGTGCCTGCTCCCATCTCGCGTATAGCGTCTCCTGGTTATGGGCCACCCCTTCGCGCTGCTAAGGCTCCTTCGAGGGCTGCGTCTCTTGCGGCTCCGTTACTGGACCTTATTTCATCAGCCCAATTCCAGCCGACTGTACACGTTGACGTTTTCGGCGGTTGATCCTCTATTCGACCACAACGGTTCCCCGTCGATTCCATAGCGCCCTGCACCAGTGACTGCTCTTTTACTTGGTGTTTCTGAGCTCACCATCACGCCCACGGCTCCGACTCCTCTGGCGAGTTCGAGTCGAGTGAACATCGAGTCTGGGGAAGAGGCTAATCTGCAGGATGGGATCCCTTGTATGCCTCCCGTGATCTCATGGACGGCGTCTCCTACTTACGGTCACCAATATCTGCCTTGCGCAAACACCTGCACCTCCTGTTCAACACCCTATATACCGTCGACTGAAAACAATCACGCGCACCCAACAACAATCGTGCACCCAGGAGACCCCTGACGACGGCTACCACCTTGATCAGCGTATGCAGTCTCACCTGGAGTGTCAGGGGTTCACTATCTATTTACACTTTAGCGCCGGCGAATGCGTACGACCCACAGATTCATGCTGCCCCTACTTAGATCCACTTCCGGCCATGCTGGCATCTTCACAGCAGCACCGATAGAGTGCGAGCGTTTACTATACTCGCGTAGTGCCGGATTTGACACCGCTTGCGCCTGGACAATACGAAAGATGTAGTGGTTGCCTCGGAAGGAGTGGTGATGGACGAGGTCGAGGTGATGGGCAGTAGGGTGTAGGACAGGGTGTCTGAAACCTATCGCAACCCCCGATCAAAGTCATATCACACACACGGGTGACGGGGAGATATAGAGGTGGGGCTGGTCGGACTGCGAAGAGGTGATACGATCTGGATGAGAAGAGGTTCATTCGGTCGAGGTTCACGGTCTCCAGGCATTGGTACGCTCGTCTTATATCTACTGGCTGTTTGCCGCTGGTTTCCTAGTGGCGAATATCGAGCCGGCTGTGAACTAACGTGCAGACCTGGATCCACTCACGCGTATTCATGATACGCCCTTGCTCAGACGGTGTGAGCTGTGGTCATGCTTGTTTATGACACCCCTCTTTCCTAGCTGAACTATGGACTCTGCCTGCCCAACGATCCTATCGACACCACAGCTATTCTCACCACTGTTACTCTCAACTACCCAAAAACACAGCGGAATTAGCCACAAAGCAACACTCAACACCGAGCGTTCACTCTCCAAACGTCCACGACAAAGATAGAAGGTAAAGCGAACAAGCTCCCGCTCAGCACGGCCGAGCATGTCGTCGATTGAGCATCTGTATCCTAGCATCTGTAAATACCCGAAAACAATAAAATGCTTTTACATGAATCAAAAGATGCAAAGATAAACTGCTGGCGGTGTCGGCGGCGGCGAGGCTAGATGGGATGAGGACTAATGGAACCTCGATACAAGTTCGTCAACAGGAACGGATTGACTAGCATAAGATAAGCAGACTGGTAAGATACGTCGACGCGATTCAAAACTGACGAACAGTATTTACACGGGGGAAAATCCAGGCCGAGAACGAAGATATCAGCAGCCACCAACCAGCCAAATCCTTCCATACACGAACGATATGCGCGGCGACGCCCCATCAGTACCCATGCTGCATATCGAACAGCCTCGTGAACACCCCCAAGCCCGTGATGTGTATCTTCGTCATTTGCTTTTTCACCGGACATCCCGTGGTGTCATCCTGTGCAGCCCCTGTTCCCTAGCCGAGTACCACTCGTGTCGTGAGCGGCCTTGAGCTGGAAACCCAAATCGCGAATGTGGATATTACCGGGAGATCACAACGAGTACGGCGACTTCACAGCCTACCCATCAGGCGTATCCGGGTCCTGAGACCGGCACGAGACCTAGGACGAGCAAGGCGGTAGGTGCTACGACTCGTATGACCACGAGCACTGGCTCATCCAGTTCGACCGATCGTTACGACTTTCGGCGGTCCAACCGACGCCTGCTCTGGTTCCGACGACCACAATAGCAGCCACTCCCATACTTCATCTAGCCCCGTTCACCTGTGCACGACTTTCACCACCAGAAGCATATGCCGATCCACAATGTCTCCAGGTAATCCTACTACTCGGCCAGTCATCATCCCCGTTTCAGCGTCGACATCCACACTCGGTACGCCAAGCGAGCTCGTTTCGTCTAGTTTTACATCTTTCGTTTGGACAAGTCGTGAGTGTCGTATCGGTGGTGAGGTGCTGGGTGTGTTTGGGTTTTGTATCGTGCTTGGTCGAAGGCGAGTTTATGGAGAGGAAGAGTGAGGAGCCAAGCAAGAAGATCAGTTGGAGGAGAGGGGGATGACAGGACGATAAGGCGGGCGGGTGGCGATCTCTAAAGTCTCCACGCTCCGGCTGAGGCGTTTGGCACAAGGATGAGTGCTTGGTTGTGAAAGGATCTGGTAAGGCGGGTGTCAGTGCCAGTGTAAGAACTACGCGAGAGTCCGAGCCTAGCGTACCATCTCAGGTCCAGGCTCAGAAAAGCAGACCTAAGTCCCAAATTCTAACCAGCCACTGGTTCGGAACGGATGATCAGCGGCTACCTTGACTCGAGGAGCGTCTCCCCCCTCGCTTGGCAGTGTCCTCAAGCCTGACCTTGCCAGTCCGAATCACGGAGACATTGGCCAAGGTGGACAAAGATCAGTCGGGCGTCGGTTCCAGGAGCTATACAGACGCGAGCGAGCTAGACGCGAGCGAGCGACAGAGATGGGCGAGCGACAGAGATGGGCGAGCAGGCGACGAGACCGAGTCGGGTGTCATATCCAGTGGTCAAGCGGCCGAGTCATCTGGGAACTGTCCCGACTACCTCGTGCAGGACGCGACGCTTCCGAGTCTTTCGAGTGCGAGCCACATGACTGGGTATGGCTATGATGTAGACATCGTGCTTGTGTGATGGAGGCAGGTGTGAGGAAGCGTAGTGATCGTCGAGTGTAATAAACTTCGAATTTGATTGATTTTTGGACGCATCACATGAGACGTGGGAAACTGACGTGTGATGTGATGAAAGGCGACCTGCATCTGCCAACCATATGCACATGCTCTGATACGATGTCCGACGCGATGCGCTGCCTAGAAACACTTATACAAACGACAAGCTGCCTGTTTTTTGGACTACTGATACTACGAGCAACCTGTTTGGTATCGGGTTCAATCTGTAAATGTATTTATTTTTGCATACGTACTCTTGCCCAAGTCGTTTGGACAATTCTAGCGCTTGTGTAGTTTTGGCTTAGGCCCGGCAGCAAATGTATGCGCACACTTGATAGGCTTACAAGGCAGATTGCTCAAGTGAAAAGCTGGCATTTACTCCTGGATGTTTGCAGAGTGTCACTCCGTCCTACTTTATCCACGGCCGCATCACTTTTTACAAGTGGCAGAGTTTTCATAGACTTCTGTTTTGAGATAGACATAAGTGTGTAGCCTTCACATTGTCATGATACAAGCAAAACGTTATGTTCTCAGTCTCGGTTGATAAATACGGTAGTGGTGGGTTGGGAGCCAATTGTGGGTCGAGATATGTTTACTTGTGTTTACACGCAGCTGATTTTCCGGTAGCTACTCAGAACTCGAACACGTCTGTTGCAGCGCATGTAGTTAGTTATCTATGGCGGACATCTGGGATAAGATCAGAAGCGTATGACAGTTACAAGCAGAAAAAAAACTCAGCCGTTTTCGAACAAAACGCATAGCCGTGGCAAGGTCGTACAGCGGGAACTGAACCTATGTGCACTTAATCCAACCGGCCAATCCAGCTAGATCAACAGCATAGCAACAGACATGCGCTTTACAGCTTCACCAATGCGGAGGCACTTGCCGTATATTTTGATGGGTTAAGTCATGATTGTGAGGAATTAGAAGCTCGAATGCATTCTGCTGGTGCAGAACCAATAACCTGAGGAGACACCTTGGCTGTGATGATATACTGTGGTCGCTTACTCTTTCAGCTTGCTCGAATCCTTGTATCAGCATAAAGGCACAAAGAAATAAGTAGAAACAACTGCATAACAACATATCATAAGTATGTGCCGACATGATGCTCTGGACGAAGAACATGTTTTGGGCACTGAGTTGAAGTCGAAATCAGACTACCCCGTTACGCTCAACTCAGCGCACGAATACCAACAGCCATGTTCCATTCAATATAGAGAAATTAGAGAAAAGTATAGGACTAACACGGTGCAAAAATCGTAATCTCTACACCGACAGAGCTCCTGCCAAGGCCAACCAAACACTGAGACCCCGAATCGACTTTCCAACCTCCACCGTCACCGTTTTTGCACCTGGGTCGTACTTGCACACCGACTGGTCTACTTTCTTCCTATTCACGTACAACGCACGCGGCGCCTCTCCTACTCCTAGGACCCGGACACTCCTCACCTTTGGATTCGTCTTGGGACTTTGAACTGCTTGTCCTTGTAGCTCATCGGCATACACATGCTTGCCTTGGCTCATTCGACGCTCCGTCATCCAGATACAGCCCCCCGCTCGCCTTTTCGCTCGCGTAGCTACCTGATTTGGGGGGGGGGGGGGATATAAGAGGAGGGTAATCAAGCATCAGAATGAACTGTAGCAATCAAACATAACTTGTCGATTGGATAACTTCGCTCGACCCTCGCATAAAGTGTGCACACTCGTGCGTGGTGCATGCCCACATGAGAAGCTTCGAGCATGCTAAGAAATTGAACATCGTACTCGATTTCACGTTTCCGAGGGGAACTAGTCAACGGATTCTGGGATACAGGTAAGTAGAAAGACATCAGGGACTTCGCTCGAGGATCTAAAGTCGTCTTAGCTTTGTTCACTGAACGAGCTAGCTGGATTGACCCCTCTCCCCCTCCCACGCGCGAGACTACGCATACACGCAGCATCTACCTCGCGCCGGTATCCCCCTGTTGACCTAATTCGGCGCACATTCGTTCTTGCTTCAACTTACACCTTCTACTTTGGCTCTCGTTATCTGTGCTCGAAATCCATCTGTTGTTTGTTTGTTACGTCCTGATGCTTTTGTGTCTAGTTGTGGCGTCCGAGGGATACATATAAACCGCGAAGGAAACTGTCGGCTGAAGGAGATGCTTACCGGGATCACGTTTATCTACTAAGTTATTCTCTCGGCACCACTCCGTCTCTCCAACGATACACTAATCCTCAGAAGCTGAGGTTCACACATCTCAACAGCATCATCCATTCTTACACTCGTCGAGAACATCGACGAATCTTGCTGTATCTTCTGTCCAAATCCTTGTTCAGAATCCGAGCCCGACTTGTATGGCAGGTATCTTTGGAAGTGAGGCATCGATAGTCAAGCTTAAGCCAAGCATCAACAACATGAACGATTATGAACGCCGCTTATCCTTGGCCGAGTGTTCTATGTAGGTGGTTCGTGGCGAGGACAGTTTACAGTACGTTGATCCTTTCTCAAACAAGCACTACTAAGACCAAGTGGCTTAGTTTGCGAGGAAACTAAAGCTCAGCAGGACGAGACATCAATAAGCCATAGATACGCGAGCGAGCGACTGGATGAGGCGAATGTCCGACGAGACCGAGTCGGGTACCATTATTAGCGATCAAGAACTCAGCCGTGCAAGGTCTTGTGTAGGTAGGATGCGGTGGTTGAGTCCGTGTAGCCCAGCAAAGCCCGACGTCCGATGATCGTCGAGTGCAACCGTGACCGTTACATGATTGGACTCTGATGACATAAGCGTGACAAACCAGCCAGAGCTCACGACCACGGCCTTACATCCTCGATACGACGACCGACGCTGCGACTTCTCTTGCACTCTTTAGCAATATCGGTACCGACGATGGTCTCTCTGTAACTGCCTTCGCCGACTCTGCTGGCTGTCGATTGATACTAGTCCACCCTGAGAAGGCAAGAACCGACATTGGCGATTGAAGGACAGGCGGGAGATCTTGCGAGTGTGTTTCGTGCGCTGCATGTCGACTTTTGGATCCGTATGCGAGCGTCGTAAAGAGAGAGAATAGCAGCGCGCTGGATGGCTATGCGAGCCAGAGATGGTGGGACCAAGACGGGCAGTCTCATTCGAACGGGGGATCCGACAGAGACCTCATCCATCTTACTATCACATGTGAGTTTGGCCACTGGCCAGCCGCGACTTTCTTTGTCAGAGCTCTAGTAGTCTCACTCGAATATGACTGTGCTGACGCCATGCCAAACGTGTAGCTACCCCGAGCTCAACACAGACGAAGAACCATACGACAAACGCCTATTCCCCACCTCCAACGACTCAATCACGCGCCGGCTCAGACGCACGACCAGTACACCTCGTGTTTCTTCTACGACGTTGCACGCGCCGCTGCCAATCCATACGTATACATCTGCGAGTACCTGCTTTCCTCCGACAAATGCGTGGTACGACCACCACATATCTGTCGAATGTCTACACACCCCCACAAACACCGACGTGCTTTTCATCAATAAACACATATGCGCCCTCGACTGCAAGCGCTCATTCGCCACTAATGCACAACACTAAACGCTCAGCCAACAAACGATATGCCATCTTCCAACTCTGGACTCGTACACCACTTCGCTTACACCTTTGTGGGTTCAATCCCGTACCCCGCTTGGCCTTGACGAATCCCTCCGGATCACCGATCCGTGCTGCCCCAGATGGAGGACTGGTAGTTTGGCGAACCTGGTCTCGGTCGATGTTGGTGTTCCGTCGTTGGCCCATCCGTCTGGTCGAACCACATCCTCGCATGGGCAGTCGCGGAGAGTGAGGTCATTGAGCACCTTCTCCTCTTGTGGTTCGCCTCTCTCGGGAAGGAATGGCAAGCAATCTCGAAGGGCGCGTGTTATCTTGTGTGCTCGACGCAGAGAACTGCTGACTCGCTGGACTGGACTGCCTCGGTTCAGGCTTGGCTGGAGTGGAAAGGATAGGAAGCCATCTGGCTGGGACCACGTCGCCCTGTGATCGAGTGATCCACCACACCACTTGTTCCCGTTGCGAACGAATGCACACCAACCCCCTACTGCGACCCGAATTGATCGTACAGCTTGCCTCCAAGGAAAGAGACTAGAAGAGTGATTCACTCGCCTCTGACTCGAAGACAGACTGGACTTGAACGAGCAGTGTAAACAATTGGTGGATGCGCAATCGGGATCATGGGGATGCGCGTGTGGTTGTGCTGATAGCCGGGGCGGGGATCAGATCATGGTGCGTCTTTACTCTACCTGCGGAGGCGGCTGCAGCTAACTCTATGCCAAAGATGTCTTTTTTCGAGTTGGACGAGTTGGGAGGATTGACGCGGAGAGATGTTCATCGTTGAAGTTGCGTGCTGCAACCACCCAGCATAGGACGTGAGCTTCACGCTGACGCGTCATTTACAGTCCCTCGCCAACGTCTGCAAATCCACTTCGAGATACGGCATGATTTTGATAACAGTATCACTCGCTTTCGACATCAGAACATGTCCTGTGACCGTTTGCCAAGACACTATCTACTCCACGAATACTCTTGCGACCAATCCGACCAAACTGAGCCTAGTGCTGGTCATAACTAGACGTATATGCCACTACTGGTACGGTTGCGGCGACATGGCGGTGTAGAGATACATTCAAACCACTAAATCCTGAAATTTCGTCGGACCTGGGATACTTGGAGAGCGTATTGGAGCGAGACGAGGAGGGTGGCGGTAACCATCGAGGACACGGTGGCAGAGAACATGATATCTTAATAGGTACGTGACAGAACGTCTGAGAACCTAGAGCATATACTTATATCGTGGTGGAGGTGTCGAGGAAAGGAATGGTGGAGGCATAAGAGCGACTAGTCAGGCCACGAGGGAGGCAAGACGACTCATCAGCGAAGAGGTGACGGGGCTGGTCGGACTACGAAGGGCGGCAACCTCATCCAACCAGCGAAACAGCGGTGCCAACCAGACGAGAAGGGGCTTTTTGGGTTGGGGTTTATTTATGGTCGCCGGGCATTGCTACGCTTGGCTTATATCTATTCGCTTTCGCCCTGGATTTTCTAGCGACGAATATCGAGTCAGCCGTGGGTCGAAGCGGAGGCGAGGTTGACCCCTCATGCGCATATGACAGTTTCGTGCTCAGGTGAAGTAAACTATGCTGGCGCCTATTATATCAACATTTTCTAGGTCGAAGTATGGACTCTGCCCAAAACCCCATCGGCTCTGCTACTGTTCCCATCACTCTTACTCCCACTTACCCAAAGCATGGTTGGAACTGTTACAAGCAATACTCGACACCGAGCG
>JAYRCO010001260.1:0-11339 GCA_037042815.1 Ceratobasidium papillatum | reverse complement strand
CAAAGGGACTGCAAAGAGCTGCAACTGGGCAAACTGGTACAACCGTTGCCGAGGGCTGCACCAGATCGTGCTCCTTCTTTTCCAGTGTGAAGAGCTAGGCCCCGTCGAGGCTCGACTAACAGAAGTATGTCTTTACAGCATTATTTGACCAAATCTGATGTTTGTCATAGGCTATAAAACTCCTTGAGGATCCACGTTTAGTCATGTCATTACACGCGGTTAATGACTCGTTCTCAGATGGTGGATCAATTCGCCAAGCGGTTGACTGGTTTACAGCTGGGAAATCCGGGAAACACGACTACCCCAATGTCGTTGTCGTCACTGGCTTGGCTACATCAGGGCTTGGTGTTGGCGAGATCCAAAATCAACTTTCGGAGCTTCGTCTTGCAATCAGGGATGAGCTCAAACCGTTCAAGAAGATTACAGATCTCACTGTTTGGGAAGCGCAAGTCAAATCGTCTCTTGCAAATCTGCGCGCAAACCACTCGATCCTTGAGTTTTTGGACCCCGATCATCTTCCCCAAGCATTCCCCAACTTCTATCTTGGCTGGCGGGATGACCCTCGACGAGTACCGCTTACCGCTGGCATGGGTGTTGGGTGGGGGATCCTCGAGCATTGGTTCAACGAGATTCGGATCCAGGCCCTGCTGGACACAGAGGACGATGCCCAATGGGCATTAGTGCTTGTCAGCCGAGTTCTTGATCTGACTGGGACGGAAAAATGGTGGGATTTTAAAGTCCCAAAACAGGTTGCGTATCCCGACCCGCTGCCTCCGTACCTACTTGCATTCAACAAGCGCGGGATGCGGCGTTGTACAACCGAGCTCAAGAAGGGCGAGATGGATCAGGCAGCCGAGAAAGCTGAGTTGGAGAAGGGAGCTGCTGCAAAGGCAAAAAAGGAGAGGGCCGAGACCGTAGCTCTTGTGGAGAAGCCAAAGAGGAAGCGAAAGCCGGCCAGGAAGGGGACCCAGAGTACCCGAGGAGCCGAGTCAAGCAAGCCGCGCCAGGAGCCAAAGTCAAAGGCCATCATTGACGATGAAGCGGAGTCGGAGGATGAAGAGTCGCCCGAAGAGAGTGATGACGGCAAGGGGCAAACATCGAGCAAGAAGGCAAAGGCAGGTGCTTCAAAGATGCTGGCCACTGGCGAGGAAGGAGACTTAGACGAGCAAGATGGCGAAACAAAGCAGAAAGCCGCGTCCAAGGGCAAAACAGCGGTGGTTCCCGATTCACGAAACAATCCTACGTCACTCACCAAACCTGTGGTTCGTATTCCTCTCACTGAACGAACAGATGCAGACGAAGTCGACAAGCCTTGGGAGTTCCGTTTCAAATTTCCACCCGGGGAAAGCGTCGACTGGCAGCCGCCTCCCCACTTGTTCGAATATTATCATCAGCGCAAGAAGAATCTCATCCCCGCTCACATCACTGCAACCCCCATCGGCAGCCTGTTGCTCCCTCACAACGCGTGGTCTCGACTTGCCCTCACTCGTGACAAACTTGAGCTAGATGACAACACACGGGAGCACTGGAATAATTTGTTGGATAAGGGGCTTGAATTCGGAAAGACCCTCGGTGTCATACTGCGAGCCATTGGTCGTGCTCGCAATTGCTTCCGAATGGACGTCATACGATTGGCCGAATCCTATCTCAACCTCTCTACCCCCTTTGCTGTCCTGTTTGCCCTTGCACCAGCTCTCGGGTCTGCCAAAGTAAGTAACATGTTATTCTACGAAAGTTGTACTGAAGCGTTGTTTGTCGAAAAGGACCTCTTCACTATAGAATGCGCTGCGATCTTTGCCACCTTCATGAATTTGGACTACCAGGAGGCCATGCATGAAGCCAGCATGATGCTCTCGTCCGATGGCTTGTACAAGGCGGAGCTCTCGTATATTGAGGGCGAAAAATTGATGGTTGACTTAACTACTACGTTTGCCTGTGGGGCTCAATATGAGGGTAAGTGGTCTTAGCCAGTATGAACGGTCGGTACTTATGTCCTAACACAGTTCGGAACCGTACAAAACTCTCGATTGGCAACCTTCGGGCTGTCGGACGAAGTACGTGCAATTTGTTTAAGCTTGGCTTTTGACATATGCTCATGATTCATTACAGGCCAAGTGGATACTTACGTGTCATTTTCTAACCTAGTAATGGGTACTCGAGCTCTTGGCCGAACTGAAGAAGAAAGCCGAGAGCGAGGTATGATAGGCGTAGAACACCAATTTGCACGACATGTGGCGGAATCAAACCAACCAAACCTCGTACATGGTCGGACGTTTGGTGAAGATGGACCTCAGCCTTTCTCGCCAACCAAGGAGCGTTCTCGGGATGGGGCCATGCTTGCAGTGCCTCGGATGAATGAATGGTCTGCCGGAATGCCATCACTCGTTCATGACGAGTTACCCATGTCACCTTGGACGTCAAACGAGTTTCCTGCTCCTGATCAAGACGAGACAGCTGGTCCAGACAAGTTCTTTGGCACTGACGAAGGTCAGCACTACATCGAGTCGTACAATGATGTTTCCGAGGCTGTCAACACCACTTGGCGCGAGTCAATGGCGTACGATGTTAACTTGTTCACGAGATGGAAGACGGAGTGGACTCAGTCCGGCACACTGATCGAAATTGACGTCGGGGACGACACATATAGTCCAGAAGACCTTATGATTGCTATGCCCGCCTCTCGCGATCTGGATGACTCTGATGCTTCCGGCTACCTGGGTACTGCTCCGGTTAGAAAGAGCACCGGAGTACGACGTACCGTACCGGCCGCTTCATTGACGCAGCGCAGTCAACCAGGAGCCGGGAATACTGACTTGTCCCAACCCATACCTGTTCATTCTGAGACAAACCACGAACTACTATCCTCGCAGCTGAACCCCGGGTCCACGCAAAATGCCGCCTCTCAACTAATCAACTCGCCAGTGAGACATTCCACCCCGAAACATGTTTCTCATCCTTCCCCGTCACTTGGCGGCACGCAGATTGGCCCTCCTGGCCGAGACGACTCCCCTTTTTTCGACGGGCCCTCTTCGGGCTCACTCCCTTCAAATCAGGAGGCTGCCCAAAAGGCGGCCGCACTCAAGAAGAGAGCAGCGTTGGGACAGAGCTCTGTTAAAGAGAGCAACGCCAAAGGTAGCAGTGGTTCTGAGGAGGAGGGTCTGTCAGGCGGGAAGAAGAAGGGTTCCAAGACCGGTGAACGCCGTCGTTCATCTGGAGGGTCTCAGTCGTCCGAGCTGTCCCAGTACTACTCTGACGACGAGAATGCTGGCTCAAAAGCTAACGACGCCGCCGTCGCAACCAACGTAAAGCCAAAGCCACAAAACTAGCTCGTTCCAATTGTGAGGAGTGCATTTGCGCTGTAAGTTCTTTATTTGATCCGCATCATCAATCCTGACATGGCGCAATGATAGGTCCCATTTATTTCATCCTGTTTCCCTCTTAAATGATTGTCGTAGTCTGAGTCAATTTCCGTATTACACTGTTCTCGGTTGTTGCTTAGCCTTTTTTTAATCGAAGCATCATATTTCCTACACTTAAGACTCTGAGACTTGTCCGCAATGAGATCAACGAGCGCCTCCAGGCGCTCGTCGAGGTGAAGAAAGTACCAGTCCCAATAGCCGCCGAGCATTACTCATCTTGCTGGTGGTTCCGTTACAAGTAACATCGGCACAATCGGCGACTGAATGCGCTCATGGAGTCCTGCCTACCCAGTGCCCTGAAGTCTTCATGTTAGCCGCGTGGATTACTTAGGGCCGGTTGTACCCCTCAAAAGCAGCCATCAGTTGAGTGTAGAGCTCACCCTTCACCCAGTACATTGTCACTTATTATCTCGGCCCAGGATATCTTATTCAATATTTTATTATGTCTGATTCTGAGATGGAGATTGGACGCAGATCAAGCACACCAGATGTGCCAAAGTCTTCTAAGGACAAACAGAAACAGAAGCCGACTGACACCGAGTCCGAATTTGAGACAGACAGTCAAGTCGACTCTAACGCGTCGAGCTCACAGAGGAAAAAGAAAAAAAAGAAAAAGAAGAGGAAGAAGTCCAACGAGCCATCGTCTTCGCAGCTTGGGCCGGAGTTCACAATCGAGCCATGGCCGGAAATTCCTGGCGTCGTAACCTGCGAGGCTCTCCGTCGGTACGGTCTAGGCGTTATTTCATCTTTGAACCTACTGTGCTGTCTGCACTGTCCGGATGGCATGCGGATTGTAAACTACAGTACCGTCCGAGAGCATGTCAGGAAGGACTTTGAGGCTAAGGGCGTGAAACTACGTGTCACGGTTAAGAGGTTGCTGGGATACTGTGCTGCCATGAATGTACGGCAGGAGTTGGTATGTTTCAGTCTCTACGCGACTTCTCCAACATGAGCTGATACATGGTTGCCACACATCAGCCTCCCAATCTTCCTGTTCCCACAACAAGAATTGCACCTTTTCCTTTCCTTAAAGTTGAGAAGGTCTATCGATGCGGTCACTGTCCTGATGGCTTCTCCGGCGCCTTCTATCTCAGTGACACAGCCCGTCGAGACCACATCACCAAGCAACACAAGGGACTGCGAGATACCCCATGGCCTGAAGCACTTGTCGACGCACAATCGTTTTGCCACGAGGCCTATAATCCCCGTGTTTGGTTCCAGGTCTACAGGGAGCTTGAGCCGTACACAAAATCGGAACAGCAGATACAGAATGAAAACTTCATTGGCGACACGCTGTCCAGTGCCAAAGATCTCATCAAAGCATATCTAAGCGAATGGACAGAGGTTGGCCTCCCACACGTCGAGGCGCCTGATCTGCACAACATCATGCCGTTCCTGCATTTTTGCAAGTGGGCCATGCATACGTCCAATTTCGTTAAAGACGGCATCAAGCGACTTGTTCGCCTTGTGGAAGCTCCAGAATCCGGTGATCCATTCAGGGTTCTGTATCAGGCTTCTGTTGCCAGGTTCAACACAGATCAAGCCCGGCTTGGCGGACAATCTGAAATTTACCTAACTAATCTCATGGACGATGGTTCAGGGTAAGCACGTAATCAATCTCGTTGCATCAAACCTATAGTTTGACATTTTATTGTCTAGCGATAAGCCGTCTGCTATGCAGCCACTCACCCCACAGACTTCCACAGACTATGGGCGCCTTTGGGGGAGATGGGCTGTTTTCATTTGCCGGCTGCGTCAGATGAATCTTGCTGGCGACCCTTTTTATCCGATCAATTTTACGGCAGCTCAGAATGAGTGGGCCGACCTGGCTATTGCATACTGTGACCCCCAAAAGGCAAAGAACCGAAAACACCATGTCAAAGATATCCTCTATGGTCTGTCCGAATCGTTTTGGCGGCCTGATCAAACAGACAAGTTTCGTCCAATGGTAGACGATCAATGGACTGACCCGACAGTTCGATTTGCCTGCTTGATTAACCTACAGCCAACTGGTGAATTCTCGACTCCAAGAAATGCATGCCATCTGCTCGTTCGCATCAAATACTTCATTCGACAATCTTTGTACTTCTGGTCACATGATTATCATGCACTACATGCCAAGTCGGCTGACGAGTGAGGATTGTATTTTTGCTGAATGTTTTGTGATTGCTCATTGTATAATATAGTATTGTTCCTCTAATCTCGGGCGGAGTATCAAGGCGACGAGTGACTCCCTTCAGTTCCGTTTGCCATTTCACGTCCATGGCCACTACATATGCAAACACCACAACGCATTTACCCAATACGATCTGGAGCAGCGACTCATCTACCGTGAATGTTGAAGGCCATCAATTGAACTTCGACGAGTTCCGTGCAGCCTTTGCAGACACAATCCGGCGACTCGAGGAGATTATAATGAAAGAACTGCTTCTTGGAGTTGATCCTAAGGACTTGGGGTTCAATATAGACGAGACGACTGAGCTACGAGACAACATTGCTGACACTACACCGGGCTACTCTCTTTTCAAGGAGCAAGACAACAATGACAAGCTCGATGGCCTCCAGCACCGACTGATGCAGTGCTTTGCCCACCTCCCTGGCGCCCAATTCCTGTTCGACAAAGCAAGGACCACGCGCACTCACCTTGCTCTTAACAATACTGGATGCGGACGCTACATGCAGTCGTATGAGCGAGCGGTCAAACTTTTAGCGCTCTGTATGCACGTTGTTGGCGGGCAGCCTGGACGAGGCACGGAATTTGTAGACCTCCGTTGGGATAACAGTGCACACCGAGCGCGCAGCGTTTACATGACCAGTCCTGGAAAGATGGTATTCGTTCTATTCTACAACAAAACCACAGGTCTCACTGGCCTTGATCGTGTCGTCGCGCATGCCATTCCTTGGAAGCTCTCTAGACTCCTACTGATACTACGCTCGCTAGTCGTACCTTTTGCCGGAAAGCTTACTGAGAGAGTGTCAAATGTACAGGCTCGAAGTCTTCAAACGCATCACTTATTTGCGCCACACGGTACCCTCATGACCTCCGACAATCTCTCGGCTGAATTGATTCGATGGTTCAACCTTCATTTTTCGAAACCAATTGGTCTACGACTTTATCGTCAGTTTGCAATTGCATGTCAGCGCAAGTATATGCGTGCGGCATTCGAAACTGTCAAGAGAGCTCTCATGGCAGCAGATGCACAAGGAGGGCATACCACCGAAATAGCTCGAAGTCAATACGCGATTGATGTTGAAGAGGCTCACCTGCTTGGCGGCGAGACGATCGCAAAATACATTGAAGTCTCCAACTGGTGGTGGCGAATTCTGTTCGATGGCCAGACCAATATCTTAACAAGAAGAGAACTCGGGCCGCCTGCCCCGGAAAGCGACACCTTCAAGGCTATACGGGCGGAGATTGTAAATGCCTTGCAGCCCGAGCAGGTCAAGGCAGCTGTTATGGAAGCTGTCTCAAAAACTGAGCTTGGCCGCGACATTGCTGTTCAGGTTGTTTCACTTTTGCAAATTTCTGGGCTCAATGGGGGCATCTTGGCGTCAAATGAGCCGTCCCGGTCAAGCTACTCTCGCTATCGAAGCATGCCTGCTCCCACTGTACCTGTTCTACCAGAGCACCTA
Organism: Ceratobasidium papillatum; assembly: GCA_037042815.1. Taxonomy (NCBI): domain Eukaryota; kingdom Fungi; phylum Basidiomycota; class Agaricomycetes; order Cantharellales; family Ceratobasidiaceae; genus Ceratobasidium; species Ceratobasidium papillatum. The sequence goes on along the minus strand of JAYRCO010001260.1, from coordinate 4,287 downwards.
AACCTCCTTCGCAGCTACACCAACAACCGAAAAGCTACATGGAGCTCCAAAGCGCAAGGGCAAGCTCTTGTACATGTGCTTGGCCGGCAGACATCTTTGCTGATTGTTTTACCAACCGGCGGAGGAAAGTCCTTCATCTTTGGGTCATTGCTCTATCAAGAAGAGGGTGTAACAGTGGTTGTGTTCCCTTTGCGGGCTCTGCTTGATGATCAGGTTGCTGCTTCTATTGCTCGGGACCCTCAACGACCTTGGTTGCGCTGGCATAAGGAACTGGACATCTCGCAGGGGGTTGTTGTTCTGGCGGTTGAAAACTCAGCTCCCAATCCAGATTTCTCCAAATGGTGTTCTTTGCTTCATGCCAAGCGAGATTTTGCTCGTATTGTACTGGATGAGTGCCATCTGCTGCCAGGCTCAAGAGAATTTCGTCCCGTGATGAAGCAGTTGCAAACCTTTGTCGAGTCTCACGTTCCACTGGTTTGCACCACAGCAACAATGCCACCCGATATGGAGGAAGACCTGTACCAGTGCATAGGTCGTCCAACCCTGCAGGTCATTCGGACAGGTACACAAAGGAAAAACCTTCACCTTCGAGTTGCCCGATATGAAAATCAGCGTTCAGCTCTTGCCACTTTGCAGGTCTTTTTGGATAAATATATCCCACAGCTTTTGCCTGGAGAGAGTATCTTAATTATTGTGCGATATACAGACCTCGCCGATGAGCTTTCTGAACTGCTGCAGTGCCCTCGCTACCACAGCAAGATGTCGGAGACCGAAAGAGACTGGGTCGTTGAGGAGTGGACCAACGGGAGAATACGAGTTTTAATCGGGACAACAGCTATAGGTACCGGTGTTCATCACATGGGGTGCGTAAGTGTCGTTCACTTCGATATTCCTTACGGCATGATTCCATACATGCAAGAGACTGGTCGAGCTGGCCGCCGTGGCCAAAATGCTCTGTGTCTGATTGTACACTGGGGTAGAGTCCCAAAGCCAAAAGGACAGGACTTGCAAGCTGAGCAGGCGTTGATGGACATGCTCCAGAGCAATGACTGCATGCGGCTTCATATCTCTCGATGTATGGATGGGCGTGAGCTCATGGTTTCCTGCTCCGGTGATGACCTAGCTCTTTGCTGGAGGTGCATAGTCCCGACTCGTGTGGCCGAGAAGAAAGCAGGTTTCGAGTTCAGTACATCCCAGCTACAGCCGCTATCGTATGACACAGTGCTACCGGCTGGAACACTACCACCCGACTTGATTGATTTTGACGGCTGGGTTGACCGGTCAAATACGAGGCTGCCCGAACTGAGCCCACCCCGACATCAGCATCCAGACCCCTTGGCCAGGCAACAACAGGCATTGCAGCATGTTGAGCCACAGCAAGCAACCCAGGTTGCTGCTGGCGATGACCTCTATGACCAGTACAACAGGGATGCTCACATCGAGAACCCCGACATTGCGCTCTCAGAAGTCGATTTTCGTGCGCATACAGACAGCAGTGACGATGAAGAAGTCGCACCATATCCTTTGCATCATTCCCTGATGGCCGACGATATCTTGCCAGAGCAATATAGATCTAATGATAGGTTTTCAGACCACTCCCTGAACCCGGGTACTTCGTCTCGTCAAACAGACCCGGCACCAATCAGCGCACCGGGTCGCTCGTTAAGCCCACAGCAACCGTCCCACGTAGACCGGGCACGTGACGGCTTGATCGGCGCATCCAAGCGCCCACTGGCGCCTGGCAATCGGTCGACAGTTCAAGGAGGATCAGGCAGCGCTAGCCAGCGCCCATCGCCCTTGCAGTCGAGTTCAGTTGGTCACGCGGGACCTTCAACAGAGAGGCGTGTAGTGTTCACTGAACACAGACGCTCTGACGAATCACGTAAAGCGGTGGCACCTGTCGCAGGTGCATGGGCCAATCCCCTGAATCTCTCGAAGGAGGCTCTCCCACAAGTCTGGGCGCATGCCCAGGAGCGAATTTCAGAATCGCATGGGGGGAGGAATGTTTCAACAAGCAACGCACCAAGTTGTAAGCTCTATTTTTGTTCCTTGGGTTATCATAGTTATTTATATGGAATTCCAGCCTCCGCACAGCAGCAATCCGGCACATACACAGCAGCCGCGCGGGGTCACCTGAAAGGTTAGGCAAATCATCATCATGTAAAGAACACTCCTCACGTACATTCGTACCGTAGCACGATCTACGAGCACTGTAATTATGTCAAAAACAGCTCATCCATCCACAGACCCGTACCTCGCTACCAGCGGATCTGTACAGGCGTCTAGCCATGCTCGCTCTGTGTCAACATCTGCAGCACATTCTAATCAGCCTTATCATCGGGCTCGACCCGATCCAGAGTCACCGGAGAGACGAAAGGTTCCTACGCCATCCATGAGCGAGCAGCTGGGGAATCTTCACCAAGCTCGCGTCCCATTGGCACGAGCTGGAACACAAATCTCAATTGATGCAAACCGCTCTTTGCGGCGGCGCGCCGCGGTCAGTGCAAACGTGCCCAACAACAATTCCTCCCAGAATATTTTCAGTTTTGGTAGCCTACTAAGCATCAAATCCCAGGCAAGCAACTGGTGTTTCCACTGTCTAGTCGATGGAAATGTCTTCAACACGCATTCATACTCGAAATGTACCACTCCCGGCCACGACACTGGCTTTGGCCTCAACCATTTGAAACACAACGGGAAGAGATATGTTGATGTTCGAAACTGGCTCCGAAAGGCTAAGAAACCTAATTCAGAATATAGCTACTTTCCTCTTACGGGGGACATTTGCAAGTTTTGTCTATGGCCCTACGACGAGCACCATGATCACCCAAAACGAACCGGAATATCGTGTACCGTGCCCGATTTCTTATTCCCATTCTCCTGGGTTGCATTTTCGAACGAACGGTTGCGGATGGATCTTGCGGCAACCTTTGGAGTTACCCAAGAGCAGTTGGACGATGTGGAGAAGTTTTTCTTATGGTCAATTCAGGAGTATTCGGCCGATACGCCTAGGTACCGTGGGGTTCCCGGGAAGCTGTTCAACTGTCAAGCGTTGTTTCTATGGACAGTACAACATGTACGGGGAATCGAAATAGAAGAGGAGCAGTGAGTTCCTTCATGTTGTACCCGGTAAGCTAATACTGAGAGATCCGCGCAGGCCGGATGAATGAGCTGAGTTTGACGGCAGGCCTATTCCGTTACGTTTAAGTATTGTACACAACGCATCTCACTACCTGTACTTCAGCTATCTGCCTGCTAGCGTCTGTTTATGTTGATGAGGGTCATTTTGCTTCATGCAGTTTTGTGACGTGTTCAGCTTGCCTGTAATATGTTGAATATGTATTGTAAGAGTAATTAAGTAAGTCGTGCTTTCCAATTCTCGGTCTGAGATATCAACTTTTTGATAGTGCTCGAGATTGCGAGCATATACCCTCTAACTCGCTTGCTTGTTTACTCCGCGGAATCTACTAACGTTAAAGCTCTAAGTCAGAGCCAGCTCTAGGAGCGCCACTGTGTGAACTCGTTGATTAAGACTATCAGTGATGGGGCTTGAAAGCGCTTTACTCGCTCGTCATGCTGCTGTGTTAGCATAATACGTGCTTGCTGCACGGTAAGCGCATAGCTCACGTGATTACCACGTGATGATGTTGATAAGTAGACCCACAACATCGAACTTTGCTCTTCGCCCTGACAGACGCGCCCGTGGCAGCAGAAGTCTCGGTCTCCGACAACCCTTTGGATCATGGAGCTATCGTGCGGACAGAAAGACGCGGTAAGTCCTTTTCTAGTTGTACTTATCGTGGCTGGTAATGACTCAGTTTTCCCTAGCCGACTCCCACGACACTAATTCTCCCAGACTCGCGACTACTGATACCCGCCCCTACTCCCTCTGTGGACGATGAACTCTCAGAGGAACGGCCACTTGTTGGAATACTGTACGTCAGGATTTAATCTCATGTATGGCATGCTAATAGTACTACAGGACGTCGCATCCCGACGAACTCGTTATTTATTCGCTTCGCACCCATACCGTACTCAAGCAGATCTCTTTTCATTCGCCAAAGGCTATTCAGGCCAGCGACCGATTCATAGTCATTGTAAGTATCTATCATTCGTATCGAGGCAGTCGCTAATTTCGACAAACAGTCAACGATATCCCCAACTACTTTACACGTTCCAGATGCGACAGATTTCAACCTTCTTCATACTATTTCTGGGCCCGACCTGGCCATCCCCGTCTTCTCCCTATTTCGACGTCTAGTAGCCTACGCCTGCCCCTCCATCGGT
>JAYRCO010000126.1:0-47271 GCA_037042815.1 Ceratobasidium papillatum | reverse complement strand
TGGACCTAAAGATAACCAGGGTAAGCTGACTGCATGCTATAACCACACTGCTTTTCGAGTAAAAATGCAAAGTGGCATCAGCTAGTCTGTCTGCTGCGTACTTCCATCCAAAGCGTTGCAAAAAAACTCCGATACTGGGAATCGAACCCAGGGCTATCGCGTGAGAGGCGATAATGTTAGCCACTACACCATATCGGATTACCAAATATCATGTATTGCATCCTATAATATTTGAATCTGTATTAGGCTAAATGCTTACAAGTTCAACTTGCTCAACATCCCCAGCTCCGACAAAGCGTACCCTTACGTTGCCCAGCCGCAGGCGTCCCGGATCGCTCAATATTCTAGTTTTGTACAGCCCGAGACCCACCATCTAGAAAGCTTAAATCGCACATGCTACCAGCATCGCATGTCTCGAGTCCGCCTCTGAAGATATGAAAATTGATTCAACACCCGACCCCGGCTGTAAGGTTCCTGTCACCTTGCTTCTGCAAGGTTACTCCCCCCACCTGAATTGGGTGACGCTCAAACGTGCAGCACGTGATTTTGGCGCTTACTCTATGAGACTTTCATCTTGCTCTCTCGAGTTTCCTTGAACGGAGGGAGATCCTACAAGCCGAGTTTACTTTAGATTGCGTTCCAAATATCGTAGCATAGCTTCAAATCCACTTGGTATATGCGTTGAAAGTATAGTTATGCCTCGTTCAAAACACACACATTCGGATAGGTGCATACAAGGGGACCGGCTACTCTGAGCGTGATTGCTATTTCATCAAGGCACATCTCCATGTCTTTTGTTCTCATTATGAATCTATCTCTGAAGGCCTTCTCCCCACGAGGCGTTACAGTTTGCAATTCAAGAGAGAACTGGTACATCCTTCAAGATCAGACCGGTACTATATTTAACATGTTTTCTAGAAGCAAGGTCAGGGGCCCGGAGCCGGGCCGCCTCAAATAAATAAGTAAGGGATATTGCCGAAGCCTGAGGAGGTAATATATGCTTACTGAGGCGCAGGTGGCCCGGTACACGTGATACATATGTCACGACACATTCTCGCGCTCACGCGCGACTACGACCTAGTACGTACATAACGTACGCTTTGCTTCGTTTTTTGTCCCACCCTCCACACCCTCTTTTTCTTACGGATACGTGTGGGAATTGGCACGGTGACCGCCCACCCGAGCCCTAGCCTCTCGCAGGTCTTGGGAGCGTTCACTAGACGCACCCATTCCGCTTGGGCTTCGCCCAGCGGGATTCCCCATCTCTCAGCGTCTCTAGAGTCTACCCCACGTCACACAATGTATTTATCTATACCTATATATCTAACTTATATCCCTTTAGCCGAAGCCTCAGTACAAACACAAATATAGTTAGTAAACAGTAGTCCTAGCGGCGCACCTAGTAAATAAATATAAACAAGAGTTAAGACACAAGTTAGACGTCGCGAAGCGACAAGTTGATCAGCTCAACAATCGTAAATTCGAGAGTAAACTAAGTACATCGACTACGAGAGTATTGCAGACTCTTTTATAGATTTCTAGACCGAGAAACCCCGGTACTCAAGCGAGCGCGCACGAGGTACGTGTATTCCTTTAGCTGGGCAGCGTATGCAGCAGGCGCCAAAAATGACCCATGATTTCGCCAATTTGGCTCAAGCCCGAGGTGTCTATTACTCGGTTGGAATACTAATACCCCCTAGTTCTCGTATATTGCCATGTGTCAAGTATTTACGTCTTCCATGATAAATACCGCGACTGTGCCTCCATGTTCATTGAGTCCGTCATCGGAAGCGGTCACCTCCGGTCAAAAAGATCCAGGCCGTGTCAAGATTGTGCCTCTTTAATCGATGATCATGTCAGATGATTGAGTACGTTCAGATCGGTAGCACAATACGCGTAGGCGAGTGGTACGAACAATGAATAGGACAGCACTCAGCTGACTATCACTCAAAATCTGAGCCGCACCGGCCCAGGCACGAAAAGTCAAAGGATCAAGACTCGTGGCTTGCCATGCACCACCCGTTTTGATTTCTACGCCCCTTAGTCGAGGCTCAAGTCCAATACCGCGTGGGTTAGACGTGGCTGAACTGTATTGGAGGCTGCTGTGACAAACGAAAGATTCTTATCTGAAATGGAGCGCCCATCTGTGCAGGTTAAATACTTCAACAAGACTCGAAAAACTAAGCAACCTACCTACCATTCTCTAGCATCCGTGAGTAATATGCCTTGATATTACGTTTCCCTAGCTCTCAAGAGCTAAGCAGCTTTTTCTTTTCGTGCTCTAGTTCTCAGCTCAGTCGGTCGTCGTCATTCACATACTGGTAATAGTCATGATCGGAGCACTGGTAAGCACGTCGATTATGATGTATTTTACAAACAGCTAACAAATTTCAGCCTGAAGTATCTAAATCGCCCAATGATGGAATATATCAAAGTATAACTTTACTGTCTGAGAGTATCGATAAATCGGTCAAGCTTCCAAGAGATATTTCTACAAGGCAGATACCTGATCTGAATGCTCTCGCAAACGAGTTGCCACCTGGCGCGATGATTTACTCCGGTACAGTGGCCTTTGAGCGCGCTGCATCCATTGGCAACCTCCTATATAGTCGGAAAATCCCAGCCGCTATCGTCCAGCCACGAGACACACAAGATGTGGTCACAATAATCAAGTTCTGCCAAGCCAATAATATACAGTTCACGGTTAAGAACGGCGGCCATTCGTACGCAGGCTACTGTCTCAATAAAGGAGGCATCGTGATGGACATGGGCACCATGACGCAGACCGTTCTTGGCGACCATGAAGCGACGATTCAAGGCGGAGCTACCTGGGAGTCTGTCTATGCTAGGCTTGTCGGCAAGGATCAGGGGTGCATCATGATTGGCGGACAGTGCCCAACCGTCGGGGTCTCGGGTTTTACGCTTGGAGGCGGCCTCAGCCCCTTCTCTCGTAGCTACGGGCTTGCCATAGACAACATTCTTGAGATGACCGTGGTTACTGCTGACGGGAGCGTAGTCACAGTCAATGCCTATGAAACCGATCCCAAGCGTCGGAAACTCTTTTGGGCACTACGTGGGGGTGGAGGTGGAAATTTCGGAGTCTTAGTCGAGTTCAAAGCCAAGATTCACCGACTCCATAACTGTGAAGGGACTGTGGTATGCGGCCAACTTACTTGGGATCTGGACAAGCATCTCGATGAGTTTAACGATATGATAGTCGCTTTCGACCAAGAAGGCTGTTCTAGAGATCTTACCCTCGATGCGATCTGGCGAAGTGACATCAAGACTGGGAAGCTGGTTGGCCAGATGACCGTTATATATAACGGCCTCATGCCCGAGTGTTTGAAAGCCCTAGCTAACATCCTCAAGTTTAAGCCCGATGAAAATGATATCAAGGAGATGCACTGGGCCAAGTGGGTTCACACAGAGCTGGGCCTCAGTGCTCCAGGCAACGTCTATCAGCATCACGCCTCGTTTATTTTTGCCCGAGGCGCGCTGGATCTTAAGCTCGTTCGACTTATCTCCGAGCTTGTGAAAGAGGCGTATGATTGCTATGTCTCGCCCGACGGAGTAAAGGTCCACTTCCTCTGGGACCATATTGGTGCCGAAACGGCCAACTATGCCGCAGATGCGACTGCATTTCCTTGGCGCAAGGGTGCCTACGTCTGCAATCTGAAGCTAATATGGACTCGCCAAGATCTCAGTAAAAGGATGTTCGACTTTGCTCTCAAGACTAGGAAGCTCCTCGATCCCTATACCATTGAAGGAAAAGCCTCGTACGTTAACTACATTGATAGCACGGTTGAAAATTGGCAAGAAACATATTACGGCCAAAACTACCCTGCGTTACAAGCGGTGAAGGCGGAATGGGATCCGAGCGACTTTTTCCGTTTCGAGCGAAGTATCGAACTCCCGGATCGTCCTCACGGGGTTGAAGTTGTCCAGCCGTTGTAGGAACATTAATATGTAGTAGAATGTGATACAGAGAAGAGCGAGTAATCGATTCAGTTGTGCATGCACAGTAAATACGCAGCGTCAATCACCTATGGCTCGGAGGGTATCATAGGGTATAAATAAGGTCTCGGCGGGCTCCTCGCACTACCATATCTTTTATCGCTTATGCCCTCTTTCCATCACCACGTTTATATATCTTTTAATATATATTTGATTTCAACAGCCATGACTTACATAGATGCAGGGTCTGATGGGTTTTTGGTCAGTTCCTATATCTCCCGTCGAACATTGAATCTGGAACCAGCTTAGTGGAAGAAACTTATATTTCAGTGGCCATTCTTGAGATTCCATTTTGTGTGATGTCCCGTCGCTATGCCGTGTATCAGCTAGACGTTTGTGCGTGCTGAAGCTATATTCACTGGGCACTTGATTGATAGTTCCTTGTAAAACTCCCAGACTCGCGGCCGCGAACATGACCTAGGTTTCTTGAGGAACATGTTGGGAACGCGAATATTCATATCGAGACGTATATTTCCCCCACAAATCAGGCCCGTGGAGCTGCCTACGATTCTGCGGCCATGGTCCACAGAAGCTCATATGTGTTCTCTTATCAGTACTATGAGGGTTATAGGAGTAGCCCATGGTGTGGATCGTCATAAAAAGCGAGCAGAACATGAAGCGGTGAATCACAAAAAAAAGGGCGTGGTTGTGGCCCTTTGGGGGCCGGTTTGAATATCTGGTCCCCAAGCTGAGTCCAAATCGAATGGGCGGACGTTGAGCTATGTTGGATGATTTTGAATATAGTGTTTAGTACACGCACAGGTGGGGGAGCATAATTATTAATCATACTTTCCCAGCCATTACTTTCAGATGAATCCAACAATGCGCATATATAGGCGCCGATGGTTTCCTACAACATAGAAAAGATGTACAGACTAATTACAAACAGGACTCCCCCGCATCTGCCCCGCGTCTTAGGCCACCAGCTTTGACGCCGACTTGCGCTAAATGCTGTTGTCACCGTGCGTTTTGTCTAATGAATGCATTGGTGTTCCTATCTCGCAAAGTACCCCTGGAACTGGCTAGAGACGGGAGGATAGATGTGATGATGTTGTGCTGTCGTGATCGCTCGTACTCTATGATTGCCTGCGGAGCGTGCAAGGCGTACTCACATGATTTATTTGCAATTATCCTGCATGTATTTTCTACGTTGGCGGCCATCGCTAGGAAAAACATAGACGTCTCATGTTGGCGTTGTAGGCTTTAGATAGGAATGATAGCTGGGAAGGTATCATTCTAATATATGCTCTCCCACCTGCGCGCGCAGAAACCGACAACTTGAAGGTCTGAGTACTATGCCAACATAGAACACGATTAATGGTATGCGTATTTTCTAATCACGCTCTTCCCTCGCTCTCCTACACTTGGTTGTGGCGTGTATATACTGAGAGCATCTCACTGCTGAGAATTTATTCACCTCGTTACTCAAAAGTATAGCATCAACCACCATGCAAATACGTTTTGCCGTACCTGATCATTATTGCCAGACAACTTGTATAGCGGAGCGGACGGAATCTGGTTTTACCTTCACACCTTTGCGATACGCTCAGAAAGCTCTTTATTTTTGCCTGGCTATTGCTAGCTGTTCTTGACCAGGGGTCATTGTACGACTGACTACGCACACTGTCTTTGCGAGGCAATCTGATGCCCAGTTTCAAAAGATGGTTTACATTATAGAGAATAAATGTAGGGAGATCAGATGTTATACAAGAATTCAATGATACATCAGAACTAAGCTAATCACTGGCGTCCAGAGGAAACTTCTCCTTCTTAACTTGCGCATCCGCCACCACCTACACTTTGGCTTTGGACAATACCCCGGGTCCCACCAGGTACACCGCGATCGTATCATCCTCTTCTCCATCTGCGGCCGCAAACGTCACCGGACTCTTGCCTTTGCTTGCAACAGCCAACATAATCGCCTTGGCGCCGATCGCTTGAGCCTCAGGTGGGACGGGAGGCGATCGACCTGGGTCTCCAAGGTACGCGACGTTTATTACTGGTTTGGGAATCGGGCCACCTTGATAGTCATTGAGTTTATCGTTGTAGTCGTCTTGGTTGTCCAGAAGTGGTTCTTCCTTGGATCCATCCATTGGGTTATAATCCATCTCATCGCCCGGTTGTCCAGGTTCAAACCCAGTGTATCCGAGCGGTGGAGGGACCACCCTTGCCTTGAGAGCTTTGTTTCGCTCCATAGTTTCTACAAATCCAGTCAAAAATTCAGCCGAGTACATTCGAGTTGACTCGGACTGCGCTTTGACCTTGACATCTTTTGGCGCAGCATACACCGTCCTGAAAACCATCAGCACACCCTCTTCAGGTTTATTTTTGGTAGCCGCGTACTCCTCATCTCCTACGAAGAAATTATGAGTCAGGTCCGATGATAACTGAACGGCTAGTTTGGGAGATCCTGATGAACTGGTCGGGTTGATGCTGGTCGAGTTGAGAGCAGTGTTGAACAGAGATGCAGGACGCAGGAACGAACCAGGAGGCGAGAAAAACACAGGCAACATTTCTGGGCCATTTGCAGTAGTAAAATTCGAGTCGTTCGTGAATGTCGAATACTCAAAGCCCAGATCACCCGGGTAACCTATTTCGTCAGAGTCATCCACCTCGCTCGCTTTGAGCGGCTTGTCCCCATTAGCTCCATAGAACGGTCTAACTGCGCCAGTTCCAGGCTCATACCTCTACCCCTGACTCCCAGTCTCTCTGACCGGAGAATGCGTACACCCGGCTAATCCAGATGTCTGAACCTCCTGCGCATGTGCACAAAGTTGGAGGCTATTGACGAGTATGGATATCAGTTCAACCTCCCTCAAGTCTTCGTGTGTTCCTGTTAGCTACAAGTATATAAGCTAGTGGTATCCATGACTAGTCTAAGGAAGGAAACCCGCATTCAATATTAGTAGAGTAATAGGCCAAGGAAATCTTTTGTAAAGCTTGGGCGTGATCTTCATTCTAAGCGTACAGGGCCTATCTAGTGAAGGTGTTACAAATATCGGCTAACATGAACCATTGTCAACAGCCAGCTCTTTGACAGTGCCAGATACACTGTGTTTGAACCAGCTTCGCAGAACTGCACCGATTATAGGGGTATCTAGATTTCCCATAGATATAGAGCCCCTATGTGGTACGCCAAAGGAGCAAAGCAATCAACCAATCGACTAAGCTTGTTCGATTCAAAACGTTCGAATGTATATGTATATATATATAAGAGTATTCCGGCAGCAAGATGTCTACAGACCACCTCGTCTTTTAGCTCAGGAAGGTAAACGTAAACGTATGACTAAAGGCGCAGAGTTTTGGTGGTGATATGTTACTAGCTTCTGTATGCTTCAGTCAACGAACTAGGATATATTGGAATACCTTGTTCTTCTGTAGCTGAACAGCCGAGTTTATCGTGGGTCTGTAGGCTAGAATAGTACCCAGAGACTACAAGAGCATGGAACATGTAAGCGAAAATTTCTGCAGGTAGAGAGTTGATAGATGGCGACATTGTGCAACTTCCTCAAGAGAGTAATTTATACTAACTTGCAGTGGACCTGAACGATCTGAAATATTGCTTGCTGGTGTAGCACGTAATCAGAAGGAGGATAGGTGTAGTGTTTAAGCTGGTTGAGCAAACTGTGGCACCATCAGATTGTAAGCGCCGGCTCCCAACCTGACCTGGACGACGACCACATCTGCCATTATGGGTAAACTCAACATTGCTCATCACAAATCGTACCACCCCTACCGCGCGGACAACATCGAACGAGTGAAACGCGATGAAGAAGAGGCAAAACTCAAGGAAGCACAGGAGGATAGTCGTGTCATGCTCGCGGTAAGCATTCAAGTTGATATTTGCTAATACCTTGGGCTAAGCAGCTGAGTAGGACGTTCTTAGGACTCTGAGGCTCGCATAGCTCTCCTTCGTGAGCGAGCCAAGGCAGATGCGAAGCCTTCGAAACACAAGCAACAGCGGGAAGAAGAACGCCTTCTTCAGGCCGGGAATCCATTAATTGCTGGACCGTCATCCCCTACCTCCGTAACTAAAGAAACGGGCGCTGGAGGGGCTTTGACGTTGACTGCTGCGTCTGGTCATGTTAATTTTTTCGAGGAGCTCGAATACAGCCACCAGAACAAGCTGGATCATAACCCACAGCCACCAACCAAAGCTCAAGTTGACAAGGCTCGAGAGAAGGAGCTGGAGAAGGGTGTACCGCTGATGCCGGAGGCAAAGGATCGTAACCCGTGGTATATGGACAAGAGATTGAAGCATCCCAAGGATATGACAGACGAGGAAATCAAGTTGAAGGAACCAGCCGAGCCGGAGACAGAGAAAGAAAGATGGGGGCGACGATCACGGGGAAACAAGTAGGTGTATCCCATCGTCAATTGAAAATAAGACACTTACATTCGTAAAGGGTCTCATCTAAAACCACTTTAGACCCTCTTACAGCGATGCAATCCCACCTTGCGGCCCGCTCTCGTGCACTCTCTTCTCGCACAGGTATCATGGATCCTCCACCTGTACCCCCACCACGCACTTCCAACCCTTCCCCGCCCAAAGACGCCATCTCACAACGTGTAGCTCGCGAAACCGCCGAACGAGCTCGAGCCGAGGCTCTCATCGCCCGACGTCGCGCTGCGTTGGAAGCATCCTCTGTTGGCGGAGATACACCAATTAGCGTTCGTGATGGTGGATACAGCGATGGATATAACAAACAAGAGACGAGAGCTGCACATGAAGCCTGGGAGCGGCAGCGAGGGAGATATGGGGATAGAACATGGGATGAAGACGTGGAGGACAGGGAACGCGATAGGAGCCGTCGGACAGAGTCCTCTGGCGATAGGCATAGGAGCAGTTCTCGTGATACTCGTCGTCATGACCATGGGCGCGAGCGGGATGGGGATAGGGATAGGGATAGAGACAGTGATCTCAAGCGAGAGCGTGGTCAGGACAGGGGCAGGGAGAGAGAGCGGGACCGTCATGGAGACCTACCACGGGGTGAACGAAACCGGACTCGAGGCGTAGAGGATTTACGCTACCGCTCATAATGCTTTGTATGTCTCGTATTTTGTTTGTACTCCGGTGTATAATATGGCTGTGAATATTATCTGGACATGGACGTCACACGTCTTGACATAAAAAAACAATGATTGAAACCTTAAAAGGTTGCATACAGGTATAATGGCATGTACAACACATATGATCATGAAAGCATAATGCAGGTATAGAATGATATTAGCCGCTTGACAAGCTCAGAGCCATCGGTATCCAAAGTAGCTTGGCGAACTGCCCCTCCTGTCTTGGAACAAGAAACCGTTGACTTCTACCCCAACGAAGTCATGAGAGCTGTACACTGGTGGTGCAGCAAACATAGGTGGATCATACACGTTCTCGCCTTTTAGAAGCACCATGGGGTCGCATTGCGATTGGATAAATCCGCGTTCGACCAACGTTTTGGCACGAGCGTAGTTGGCAAATTCTTGGACGGCGGTGAAGTAGGCTACCTTGTATGGACCTCGGTTGACAATAGGCGGGCGACCGCGAACGAGGAGCTTTTCCTCTTCAGTTGGTGGTGTGACTGGAGATTGACAGCGCTTAAAGTCGATGCTTGGACCCAGCCCGAGACCAAGCTGGAGCGATAATATTAGGATCATCAGGTAACAAATGGAGATGTGGACGTACCGGAGGACAAGAAGTAGTTTGCCGGGTATTATACGGCCCACTCCGCTGCATGGTAGGGGCAGTTTCGTAGAAGATTTTTGGAGAATGTATGGACTCGGCGTCCTTGTGAAGCGGGAGAGGGTTCCGAGTATGATAGACAAGGTATGGCTTCAGGTCGCTTTTGTCCCCGGTCCAAAGAGCATAAGATGGAAGTGTTCCATCATACACAGGGCATGCGTCCTTGGAACTCTGAACGTGGTCTATATCAGCTGAGTGTCGGTAGTTTATAATAAGCACAGGCGCACCTGAGTCACTCCCTGGCCAAGTATCGACGGACCAGAAACTACTCGACGGTTGGGTATAACAGAGCCGATAACGGTGGAGCGATTGTAGGCGACCATGATGAGGGGAGCAGGGGCAGGGATACGTATGGGCGAATGTGGGCGAGTATGGTAATCTAAGGATTCAGCTGTGTTGAGGGCTGTCTTTATACCTAGAAGGCTGCCCAGCCTCAGGGGAAAGAAGAAGGGACATGGCTTGTAAAGTTGCCTGTTCGAGCCAGATGTTTCATATGGCCATGGGATACTAGACCTATATACCTTCGAAACGAATTGGGCCAGTCCAGCTGATTTGATCGGGGCCTGGTCGAATGGAAGCTCAACTGATCAGCGCTCAATGAGGAAGGTGCTTGCGCCTTTGTTTGGTCGATATTTCCAATGAAGAGGTCTCTTCATTGAGTTCTTTAGGGGACGAATTAATCACGTTAGCATGCAATAAACAGGTGAAACATATGGAAGTCAAGGATTATGGGCCCACTATGTATGCAAGTGTCGAGGAACTTATGTGGTTGGTTGAAATGGCCCATAAATTCAGTACACGTTGTTGATCAATATTCACCAAAATAATATACAGACGTTTCAATCTTAGAACCCAGTGCTTCCAGTGACGATCATGTTCAAGTATGCAGCAAGACGAATACCACCTGAACAAAAATTGACAATTAATATAATGCCGCTGAATCAGGACTGCGAACTTACCCTTGGCGATCTGTTGCTCGACCAACGGCAGAGCCCCAGTGTAATAAGTGGTACTAAGCTCCTTTCCAGCGGGACTCGTCTTGAGTACGTACGAGCATACAATAGCGTTTGCATCAGTTGCCCACGCCAGAGAGCAAGTCTACATGATAAAAACATTAGCAACATAATCGGCTCTTTGAACAGACCCGACCAACCTGAGCGGTGCTAGGGTTAACACACGACAGCCACGACGCCTTGGAGCTCGCATAGGCCCCGCCAGTCGCAAGCTTGGCGATAATCTGGTTGGCCCAGGTGGTGGCGTAGGAAGCCGTGTTGCCTCCAACATATTTTTCGGGAATTGAGGTGTCCCAAACTAGCGTAGATATCAATGTTAGAACCAGTATCTGAGATGCATCTCAGAATGCTTACCCGAGTGCAAGTTGGTCGTGGCTCCGTTCCAGAGGACAGAGATGCCGTTTCCGCCGGTTTCGTAGTTCTCGTCGTGCAGAGGCTGGGTCACATCACCGAGGAAGTGGACGATGAACTTGAGAGCAATGGTGCGCTCCGAAGCGGAGAGTGTGGTTTGTTGGACTCGAGTAGTCTGAAACAATCGAGTTAGTTTGCCGAGTTTCGTTAGGTATTCCAGCAACTCACGTAGTTTGTACTACGAAAACAAGATGTCAATAATTTTCCTCTTAAACACTTGAGTAGAAAACACTCACATAGCGCTAACAATACAGCCACCTGCACAATCCCTCGTGTAACTCACCGAACAACTCGAAGGTGGGTTGTCCTCCGCATCGATATAATGGAACCCCGAGCTGAATTTGCCGGCCGTCGTAGACCGATAATCGTCCGCCCAAGTCGCAACATCGACAAGCGTATCACCGAGAATGTTGGTAACCCAAGTCTTGGTGGCTGACGAAAGGTAGTTTTGAGCAATGACGGCTACGGTACGATGGCCGAGTGCGCCCCAGGCCAGGGCACTAGGCGCAAGCGAGAGAACGGGGAGGAGAAGAACCGAGGTGCGCATTTTTGAGAGTAAATGTTAGAGCCAAAGGCGAGCTGAAGATTTTGATACTAGATTGAAGCAGCCGCCAAGCAGAGCTTTTATGTAGCCAAGTATAGCTCCCGTTATCGACTGCAGCCGTAAAGTCCGCGTTCGTACGGTATGGTGCATACGGACCGAAGCACATATGTAAACACACGCGAGACGTTTACGCGTGGTCGGGGAGCACGTTGGAAGAAGCCAGAAGCTGGGAAGCGCCAATTAGGTCTCTGTGAGGACGTCCAAGGCGTGTCGGTGAGATAAGTGGTGTATTTTTGGGATCGGCGAGGCCGTCTGAAGGCGGGATTGATAAACGTGCTAGAAGGGGAAGGTGGTCATGGGATGGGTGGTAGGCTAAATGTGGGTTTTGCGTATCAGGTCCGAGTTGAATAAGATTTTGTGGGATGACGCACGTTTATGACTGTGAGCACTCCAAGAGCTTGAGATTCATGCGTATTCTACGCTGCCTCGCTTGTGAAACCGAATGAATTGCCGTCCATACGACCAACGTTCGGCCAAGGAGTGTATGTCGATAGGGAACATATTGTTTTATGGAGTAGATTACAGTGGAGCGAAGACTTCGAGGAGTAATAATATCCTGTCGTAAATTCACAGATCTATTCCGGTGTCGGTACTGTCGTCGTCGAAGACACGAAGGTTATCATCAATCAAGTGCCAAACACAGAACAGTGACATCATTACCTAATAAGCGCCACGCGCAAGTTGTTGTTTCTCGCCACCTCATCCTCCAACATTCAGCCCCTCTAACGACACGCGAAAATGTCAAACACGATCAACCTGTGGGTGAATACGTACTTTACACCTCCCCTACGTCTTTCTAACGTATTTTTAGATATCCTCTATCGAACTTCACATTTAGGTCTGTCCCCCTCTTTATTTTTATTTTTTCTTACTGAAACAGAGGGACATAGTACAAAAGAAGCTCAACCGGAAGAAGACCCGTCTGTATCAGCGCGTCTTCAGCGACTTCAGAATAACTATGAAGATTTCGGAATGAGGCGGACTGTCGAAGGGATTTTGGTCGTACATGATCATGGACATCCTCATATTCTCATGTTGCAAATCGCAAACGCGTTTTTCAAGTTGTAAGTTCTTTCATCCCTCCCTTGACCGTGAACTATGAATTAACGAGATGTTTATAGACCGGGCGAATACCTCAAACCTGGAGAAGACGACATGGATGGTCTCAAAGCGCGTCTAGACGAACGACTTGCGCCTCTACCCGGAAGCGCTCAGCACTTGGGTCAAGATGGAGACTGGGAGATTGGAGATTGTTTGGCGCAGTGGTGGAGGCCGAATTTTGAGACTTTTATGGTATGTTGTTTTTGTCGTTCTTTTTGTGGTTGGTCTGGACTTTTGGGGTTGGGTCGGAGTGGACCGGGGTGGAGTGGGTGTTGGATTAGGTGGAGTGCCGGTGGTTCCCAGTTGGACAAGCTATCTCGGCTTTAAAGACCGGATTGACTGATATGGTACTTCTCGTTACGCTGATACTAACTCAATCTTGATCTTCTCAAATTACAGTACCCATTCATACCAGCCCACGTAACAAAACCGAAAGAGTGTAAAAAGCTGTTTTTGGTTCAGATGCCTGAGCGTAGTACGTTTTCTCATCCATCCCTCTCTATCCCTATTGATGAGGGTCTGTGTTGAACAGAGGTCCTGGCCGTACCGAAGAATATGAAGCTTCTAGCTATACCGTTGTTCGAGCTGTATGATAATGCAGCGAGGTGAGTCATCCTCGTTTACGCTCTTGCGCTCTTTTATCCCGGTCGTGCTCTTTTATCCCATTTCCGTCCGCGTTCTTTATCCCCTTTGCGTTCACGCGTTTCGTCCGCGTGCAATCCCTGTATATCCTCCCGAGCACGGTTCGATCTATTCCAGGAAGGGAGGTGAATCCAGGACAAGGGGTCTATGAGATCCCACGCCATCTCAATCGATGTCAGCCAGCCGATTGTTCCTCGTTGTGGCCGTGTGCTCCCCCCCTGCCTGTATTCGTGCTTCCTACCTGTCTGTCTTTGTGCTTCCCACTTGCCTGTCTTTGTGCTTCCTACCTGTTTTGTGTCTCCTAGCCCTACCCCGTTGCCCTAGGCTAACTTTTTAATCTTAGGTATGGACCACAGTTGTCTGCGATTCCGCATTTGTTGTCGAGGTGAGTTGTGTTTCATTAGGGGCATGTGAGATGTGTATCTGACTTGGCTGGATGGGTGGGTAGATACAACTTTATATATCAGTAGAGTCAAGAGAGATCTTCCGACCCGAGGCAGGAAGTTCAGGCATGAGGGCAGTGTTGTACGATCCAGTAGTAGAAATGCAACGCAAGGCAAACGCTTCCATCGCAGCCACCCATCTTAAGAGCACCCCATGTAAAAGTCCGCCCACAACAGCCTGGAAATGTCAGGCGACAGGGGTACTGAGGAAATGCAGCCTCCCGATTGGCTAAAAGTTTTGTCCGCTGAATATCAAAGGGGACAAGCGCCGATCGTCATTGATATGAAATGCGGGAATAGATATGATATCGTGTTCCCAGCTGCATCGGGAAGCCTGCACCGAGCACCTCCTCCCACCATACCGTCCCCCCCGCGTTTCCCCCTGAGTCCCACCCCCGCCCGCTGCATCCCCGCATCGGTTGGCTTTTGTTGGTTACCACCATTGGCGCTTCTGAGTACCACTTGATTCACACGTCGACATCCCACAAGATCTGGCAAGGCTACCGTTTCGACAGCAGACCAAGGGCCTAGCACGATTTGAATTGACTAGAAACAGACCCTCGTTTTAGGTACGTCAGAGGCGTGTGGCCTCGACTTTACCCGGCTCACACACACTCCCAAGGTCTCCCATCACCATGAACCCGACTCAACACCTCAAAGTCATCTCCCGCCAACGCGCCCGACAGCTATACACATCCGCCTCACCCTCTGTAATCGCAAACAACTACTCTCCCTACCTCCTCTTTGACTTTTCCCACTCTCCCCGCCCATCACCCCGGAAACTCCCGTACCAACCACCCAACGCAAACCAAGACCAATCGCCCTCTCCAGGCTCACCCACAACAACACTCACATCGTCTTATGCGCCCAATGCATTCGCCGCTCAAGCACCGTGGCTAACGAGCTCGACACCAGCCTATGCGTTGCCTCCACCTCTGTGGCTGTGTCCTCCCCTTGACGCGGCGTGGTTCCCGCTTGCGTTGGGCATCGATGTTGGGCCTGGACCGTGGGACGTCATTAGGGTGTCATCGGGCAAGGAGAAACAGTCTGAGCCGGTTCCGCCTGTTGAGAAGGAGGTTCCGTGGAGTTTTGAGTGTGGCGCGTTTGGGATTCCGAAAGCCAAGGCGAAGCGGACTTCCTTGGGCGCGGACGACGATTTGAATTTGTCGGTTCAGGTTGGGGAGGATAGTTATTTTGTTCGACCTGTGCGTATTTCATTTCTTATTTTATTTTTGGAGTTTGTGTTGATGTATTCAACTGGGCAGGACGCACTAGGCGTGGCGGATGGTGTGGGCGGATGGGCACATCATGCGCATGCGGATTCGGCACGGTTCGCGAGAATGTTGATGCATAACTGTGCGAGCGAGTTTGTCATACCGTCGTCATCGGCATCATCTCAACAGCCCGAAGCGGGTTCATCGAAACAGGATGCGGCAGCAGCCTATCCCTCTCCGCCTGAAACACCTCGGAAACCACAACAGTCACCACGAACAGAGTCATCACATTCGAGTCAATTAGCCGAGGCGCTTTCGTCCATGTCCCTTTCTTCCTCCTCTCCCGACCAATCAACGCCGACGCCGGAAGTGACACCGCTCGAGGCTCTACACGCCGCATACGAACGAACTGTTGCGACGTTTCGATCAACGGGTACAGCAGGATCGAGTACGGCCTTGGTCGCCGTGTTGCGCGATGGAGAGTTGAGCGTGGCTCATTTGGGCGATTGTATGCTTGCGGTTGTCAGAGACGGAAAGTTTGTTGTGAGAAGTGAGGAGATGCAGCATAGTGTGAGTTTCCGGTCGTACATCATCTACCCCTTGCTCCTATGCCTATATCTGGCGTACTCCTGATTTGTTCTCGGCCTTTTTGATTCCATCTCGGCATACACCCGATTCCGCTCCATGCTGCCCCTGTACATCCGCAAACTAACACGTGTCCTTAGTTCAACTTTCCGTACCAGCTCGGTCCGCACAGTTCAACCACACCCCGGACCGACGCCCAGCTGATCACGGAACGAGTCGTCCCGGGCGATATCGTTATCCTCGCGAGCGATGGGTTGGGCGATAACCTCTGGGACGAGGAGGTTTTGAAGACTGTGGAGCGCTTTGTCCAGAGTCAGGATCAGACGAGTGGGGTCGTAGATGCCGATAGGAAAGGGGCCGGAGATACCGATAGGGCAACCCTCGGCGCGGGCTCAGCGGGTTTAGACGGTGGACCAATCGGGGAAACGCAAGAGATTGCCCAAGCCCTTGCGCGAAGAGCTAAAGAGGCTGCGCGGGGTAGTGCGGATGTGCCGTTTGGTGTTCGGGCGCGCGCGGCGGGTATTCAGTTTATGGGTGGCAAGACTGATGGTGAGTCCTCGTCTCCTTTATTTTTGCTTTTAGGGGGGAGGCTGATTGAGGTTTCGTGTGTAGATATAAGTGTGGTTGTTGCGGTCGTTCGTGGGCCTGCTTCTGCTTCCGCTTCTCATGCTTCCTGATTCTAATCTTGGATCGGGTCTGGGGTGAGGGGGTGATATGTCTGTAGAAATTGCTCTTATTAAAACTCCTATGGCTCTCTTTCTGCCCTGGAGGCTTTTTTCATTTTCATTTTGTTTTATCATGGTCAACCGTCAAACTCATCCTTTTCGCATAACACCATTTCATTTTTTGTGTCTTTTGAGCTACTCGCATGTGTATCGTTTATGAACCTCATTGGAGTTGTGTTTTGGTTATTTATAGGTTGTTAATGAAATGGATGGGGTGTGTTATGTATGCATATCGATGTCGAGGCTTTCGCGTTCGAGTTGGATTAAGAGAAGATCCATGTTACCCATTATAATCACTGACCTACCAAAAAGCATACTGTAATCGTTTAGCATACATGGGATCTTTCTATACCTCCACCAAACATATAGGATATTTTCATTTGTTGAACCATAGTACATGATTCAAGAATTTGTACACCTATTCAATATACGGTATACGGAAAATGTTGGGGTTCATACTTGTGTATATTTGTGTAAATGGGACACGTGATGGTTGTTGCTTTTCCAGCTATGACCTGCATCTGTCGAAATCTTTCTCAGGAACACCAGAGCTCGAACGAGCTCCTCTTCAGCAAACCAGTAGTCAAAAACAGACGTTATAGACAGGTATTACGTAACGTACAGTCGCCTTTTGGGATACAATATAGCGTCCCGCGAGAAAGGAATTTCGCACGGATACCGCGCGAGCGTTCGCTCAGTTTGCGGCGCAGTCACCATGTCATTCGCTACTAACCTAAAATAGGGGTTTAATTCCCATTAAGGTTATTCACGTCTCAAGTACTGTGATATCCTTTGTGCCATCACATAGAACTGGTCCCCCCTGGCGAATGTGACTCAGCGGGTGAGTGGCTTGGTGTTGTTAATGCGTAACTTACATATGCTATTCTAATAGAACCTGTTTCGGGGATGACGAGGGATACACCTCTGGCATATAGACTAGCGTTAGCTACTGGACCATTGGTTGGCACCATATACCTTCACAATATCCACTCCGAAGCCGCTGGGCGCCTAACCAATCACCCAACCAGCTTTATACTCTTCTCAGTCCCATCACCGACGCTTACGCTTTACGCTCGCCCACATGAACCAGGTGAGTTCTCTAGTACCTAGTGTATTACGCGACTCTAACGACGTGCCCAATTCAGAAACCAACCCACAAAGATGAAGCCTACTGGCGGAAGCAGTTCACGGACGAGTCGCCCTCACAGTGTGCTAATGCAGGGATCAAAAGCTTGGCAGATGGCATGGAGAAAAAACCTGACGTGCTGATGCGAGAAGATGTTAAACGGCAAGTGACGAGACCTACAGTTCAAATGAAACGTTGACCCCCATACGTGCAGCGAACGGACAGCGATTCCTACCGTTATTGAGGGAGTGGTGAGCGAAATTGGGAGACAGCATCATGGAGTCGCGGTCTTTGCCTGCGCCATGTGGCGAGAGGATGATAATACTATGGTTACTACGTCGTACGTCGAGGCGTATAGTTAATGCTTTTACTGAACGCCATCTTGCACAGATCCAGTCATTTCCCTGACGGACCCTCGGAGGTACATGACAAGCCCCATGCGGCTTCGCATCATTTCGCGCACTTTGCTCTAAACAATGGTGGTTTGTGACATTTCTTTGAACCGATTTTTATCATTCATTGTTTGGTACCATAGGAATACCCTCTACCGCAATCTCCAAAGTACCTCGTGGAGTTCCCTGGCCGGATTTCAAGATGGGCGCTCGACCTGCCATGCCGCATGAGGTCCCCGACTGGGAAATCGAGAAGGAAAATCTCCTCATGTGGTTCGAAAAATTATGGAGTAAGTTTCCGACCTTGTTTAATTTTTGATTCGGGGCCTTGCTAACTACCGGTGATATGCAGCCTGGCAAGGCGGACATCGTCGACTCCAGTGGAAGACAATTGTGAACGATGTCAACCATCAGCGTTTCATCTATATCGAACAGCAGCGTCTGCCCCAGGAGTACACCGATCCAGATGAGCAAGAGGTTCTCGACGATCCATCACACTGGGATGAACGCGTGACCCGTCTTTGGCTGCGTCATGTTCGCAGCACCATGGATCCTTGGGGTCGGGTACTTCCAGACAAAACTGATACCGCCATTCAGTTTCGCAGGGTAGATGGTCTGTATGCCAAGCCTATTTATCATGAGACGTTTGCGCTCGAGCCGTCCAAAAGCACGAATCTGAATTGGTCCACCACCGAACTATCGTACGAGAGTCGTGTGATGCATGCAATAGGTTCCGCCGCCAAGAAAGCCGCTGAAGCTAAGAAGCGCGCAGAGATGCTGTACGGGCCTGCAAGACAACTGGTCGAAAGCGTGGAGAATGCTGTACCAAGCTACCGACGACTGTGGCGGAAGGTTTACGCCTACGAGGCTATGGCACCTCCCGAGGCAAGTCCCCAATATTACGCTTTACGTTTGCTAATAGATGACCAGGCTAGGACAATTTCGGGCGAACAGGCGCGCAAAGAGGGCTGGCACCCGGCCTGTGAACTCGTGGCTCGCGAACCTGCTTCTTTTTCCCGCAATTTCGATGGCGCACAAAATCATTACCCGCCGGAGTTCATCAAACTTACGATGAAGGGCCATGGTCGGTTCGGTACTAGTCTGCTTCGCGACTGGCTGGCAGAAAAGCATCTCTGTGATACGAGTGCGGGGCTGGCGCTAGGCGGGATGAATGGGATGGCCGTTGGGTTCTACGCCGTTGGGCACACAGCTTTCAATATTGCACGGTATATGCCAGACACTCCAGAACGAGCTAGCCAAATGGACAAGTCAAACATGAAGGCACATACCCCCGCAGAGTACCGCGTTTTGGAACAGTGCGCAAAGGTTATCGAAGAGCAGATTGACCAGAGCAGAAATGCATTACAGCCGAAGCTACCGGTTTTGGACATTGACCTGGCGCCACGTTACAGTAGATGGAATCCCGAACGCTGGACCGAACGCTGGGCGAACGGTAGAGAAGTCCCGCAGTCTGATATAGGCTTGCAGGCTCCTGGCCAAAACATTTTTGACTCGACCTGGCAGGAGTTTCTTAAAGGCAAGCAGAGTTTTATTTATAGTGGTCTGGGTGTCCCTCTTCAAAATGAAAAATTGCGAAACAGTAAGTGCTTTTGTAGTTTTGGGCCGCCAAGATAAGTCAACAAACGTTTTGGGCATGCTTAGAGACAGGCGCAAATGGTGCCGTTTCTACCGATACAAGCACGGTGAACACACGCGACACTGATTTCGAAGCAATAATTGATCTTGCGAGCAGCTCGGTGAGCAGTTCAATCTCGACTATAGAGCACCACCTCAGCAACAGACATGCCGCATATAGGCCAGTGGTTCGTCTCAGGAGTTAGAAATAACAAACGTATTGGGGTCAACCAATGACCTGGGTATGTTATGTATCAGCCTCTCAACTCGCGGCGAGCTGACACAATGCCATATGCTATCTCGCATTGTCCTTCCAAGGTGCATGTACGGTGTCGCCCGCGGAAGACCCAGTTCTCATGAGACTCTTGGGTGAGTCCGTGGGAATGCCTGCTGAACTGCTGCGTCCTCGCATCTCGCAGGACATTGCATCCAAGCGACATCCACCGAGCGCGCAGCCGAACAAACAAAGGTCGACTGCAATCATCAAAAGGCCATGTGTTTCAAGTGTACGGAAAGATCTCAAGGAGTCAGGTACAGATATGCGCACGTTATTTGGTGATTCTTCTCATATCTGTACACTAATTCGTTGATTTAGGATTCCCAACCACCAGGGAGAGGGAAAGTAGGACCTCTAAGCGTAAGGAGGGGCCGAGCTCTGATGGCCCAGCGCTAAGGTCCTCCAAAAAGGTCAAATAGCCACATATTACTCGACTTGCATGCGTCTACACTTGTCTATCCTACGTCATGTTTGAGTATATATACGCAACAATGCTTGTTTCTTAAAATCCAACGCGTGCCTCTTTGGTAATATTACGCCAACTAAGCGCGCTGGTTTATCGACGAGTGTCAGCTGCGTGCTGTTCTTTCAGGCAATTCAGACACGTGACATCCATTTATTCATTTATCCAGCATACATATTTGAATTACTGCACAAACATATAGTCGAATCGCACTGAAAAACAACAAGAACACAATAGACAACCAGACGGGGAGGGCTTTGGTCATGCAATAAGAATGAGGTTATTGAACAGGGGACGGGTGAGAGTGGTACACACGTGACACCCATCCACGAATTTCTTCTAACCTTGCCCAGGATCCCACATGCGTAGGTACACCAAACCCATCACTCCATTAAAAGGGAGGGCATGGTTTACCAAAGAGGAGAGCGCATGGTTGGGGGGATTTGCTCCTCAAGTCGAAGAGGTAAGGCTGTTGAAAGGTAGTAACTCGGTACGCGATCGCGCCGAATTTTATAACGACCTACACAACAAATTTTTGTTGAATTTCCCATATCGAGCTCCACAGCGTGAGGGAAACGAAAATTGGACGTTCTCCGCTGAGCAATTACGCTTCAAAATGGAGGAGATAGACGCAGCTCTGCTACGGGACGTATGTGAAGTGCTGTTACATTCCATCATTGTGACTAAAGCTCCCAGCAGCGAATTCGAGGAAAGATGCGGGAGTGGGCAAAAAAGAAAGTTCACAGCGGTAATATGCATGCTGACTTTTGGGCTGCATCTATGGCTGACTCACGCCAAGGAACCCAAACCGAGTGGGATGACGCGTCAGAGATTGGCGTTGAGGTTCTATTCTTTAGTACTGTGTTTGGTGCAAATATGCTAATTCATAGCTAGGCTAGTAACTTCGAGCCGAATCACAGCGATGGTAACCTCGACTGCGGCGATGACAGCAGCGCTTCTTCCAGGCATACAGACAGCGAAGAGGGCGATAATGAAGCCGACAAAGAAGCCGATAATGCTAGCAAACTATGGCGAGGATTACCCCCGATTTTTACCAAGGCACCTGCAATTTTATCTGAAGATACAAGGAAATGGGCACTTCCAATCGTCTCTGGTTGCGTACCGATGATGAACATGCTAGAATACTGCCAGACTCTCGAGGATTTATCACCCTATCAGGTACGCCAGGGAGCTGCGCATGTAATCCAACCTAATCCCCTACGTTAGGCGTCGTTAGAAGACTACAAATCAATCATGGCTTCATGTCATTACTTAACTGGCCGGCGGGTACCTTCACGGCTTGACGGTCCCGAACTGATCATGCACATCAATACTGATCTTGGACCTCGGATGCCCAGCTGCTTCTGGCCAGCTTCGCTTGATTATCGCCCGGAGTGTAGCCTACAGCACTTACTAGGCTTCATCGATAGTGATGCGTTCGTACACAGCAGTGGCACGCTGATGGGCGGACCGCTTGGGTTCAAGATAGCGGTGTTGCTCCTTCTGCTTGCCTTCTCTAGTAGAAGGCTCAATGGTTTGGATACAACACAACTATACCCGGGGTTCCAACCGGAGTGGTATGAGGAGAACGAGAAGGCCGTGGTGGAATGCGCAACTCGGCTTGTCATTCGAATGTCACGCACAGCGCGTTACTTATACGGAGTTCAAGGGGAGCGAAATCAGGTTGGACGATCATTACTCTCAGACTACCACAAGGGTTTGAAATGGCCGACTGTGACCCAGGAGGATCTTTACGCCATGCAACGAGCATCTGATGAGATGGCCATATTTGATTCATCCCAGATTTCATCAAAGAAGCGAGCTTGTGGGTTGATCGAGGGCAAGCGTTCTGTTGGAAATTTGTGTGAGTACAATTCGATCTTGTGCATTAGCTGTAGTTTTATGATGTATCATATAGCAGACAAATCGTCGGATGATTCAACGGATCAACCCCCCTCCCCTAAGCGTTCAAAACCGAAGGGATCAGGCCGCCAAGCTAGTCAGTAGCCCGATCCTGTATCCTCACTTTATGAATACTGATAATTTGCGGCTAGATGATCTCTCAAAGAAGAAACTGCGATCGGCGAGGCTCAAAAACTAGCTGAATTAACATATCCGTATAGACTGTGCCGCCCTCTTTACTACCAAATTCTCTTGCCTTACATATCTACAAATCTTTAACAAGAGCAAAAATTGTGTAACGTCTTTGCAGATTGAAAGCGCTCGGATAAGATGTGTTTGTGTACATTCTAAAAATGCTAAATTGGTATTTGGCCGTTGAAATTCCCTGTAAAAGACTTCTCCGCATGACTTTTTGAGCATGGTGGAGCAACCGTGCAAGTTAGTTGAAGATTTCACAAGGTGTTCAATCAAACCGGGATGTAACAACGGATAGCGCGTTTTTACGCACTATAAGACTGAGATAGTATACGACTAGTATAAGGCTGGTGCACACGTTTGAGAACATTACCCAAGAAAATAACTTACAGCGAGAACACGGGATGTATGAAACACAGCGATCAAAACCTGCTGCTTGCTGCGAAAGCTGGATGTGAGAATACACAGATAAAAAATGAAAATAAGCTTATGATGTATTAACAAATCGTTGCATGCCATGCCAATGTCAACTATGCTTTGATGACGTTTTTTTTTTGTATTTAGTCCTAGTTATGTCCGATACACATTGTTACATTCTGCTATCGGTTGTGTTTTCATGTGATAAATCTATATGAATTCGGACCTGTTAAAAAGAGAGCCAAGTTGTTATATTCAACCTCATTACGGACCTAAAGCGCGGAGAGTCATCCCCCATTGCGTCAATTTCTTCCTCAGTCTTGCCCTGCACCTTCTCATCCTCTTCGCCTCGGTCTCGTCGTGCGTTCAAATTTGAGTAGACAATCTGTCCTCTGATTAGCCTAAGTCGGCGCATAAAGGTGTGAGGTTTGCTTACAACAAGGGTTGCATACACGCACGTCGCAAAGGCTACCATCGCCAGGCTCACCGCGTGTCCACGAATGTACCTCGGTTTCTCGTTGGTTGCGTACAAGAAGGGCGCCATTACACCCTACATACAGTTGGTTCAACAAAGAATCTTAGTTATTTGGACGACGTGTGATGGTGATGCAATAACAACAAACCGATGCATTTCCGATCGTCAATTGAAAACCGGTGGCGCTCGTACGCTTTCCATAACGTGGGATGTTGTTCGGGAGCCAACTCAACGGTATGCCGACGAGTACGTATAAGCCCATCCTAGTAGAGCATAAAGTTATTCGAGACATCACGATTCAGATAAACAGGCTGGACTCACGCTACGAAGAAGCAACCGAGGTAGTGTACGCCTGACGAGACAGGCACAAGCAAGATGATATATCCAAGGACAGATATCAGTCCTCCGGCTACCGCGAACCAGCCCCGGATCTGGAATCGGTCGGACAACTTGGCGACTGTTAAATATGTTATAGCACCCTAGGCAAGTAGGTGAGAAATTTTACTAATAAATTGGACACGACCAGCCTTACTAGAGCGTAACAAGGTACAGTAAGCTGCGGAGAAATTAATGGACATTCTATGATCAACTCGAATATATTCTCACCAGTTGTGTTTGCGTAGTTGACCACCGGCCAAGCTGCTGAATGATCGTTGGCAGAAATGTGCTGAATCCGTATAACATGGTATCACAACCAAACTGGCCAGCCGCACTGTAATACAGCAACCTCAGCCACCGTTTATGATCGCCCAGATAAATGAAAGACTCACAAAGCGTATACTTTCGGATCTCTGAAGCATTTGCGAACATCACTCCAATGAAACTTTTGCGCCTCGGCGTTCTCTCCTTGTTGCCTAAGCTTGCGTTCCCGAATATACGACTTTTCTTCTTCCGTGAGCCATCTGGCCGAGTCTGGGTTGTCGGCAAGTACGAATGGGAGGATGCATCCGAGTACAATGGAGGGTAAGCCCCTATACCCGGTTGTTAGCGTGCGATATCATATGGCATCGGTCAGGCGTGGCTTACTCGATGATTAGGATCCAGCGCCACCTGCATAAGGGCTAGTGAATCAATGCCAAAGAAGAAAGCCCGAGACGGTGACTCACCCTCGTTGCCCGGCCACACCGTCCATCTGCCCAATAGCCGTTGCCAGCAATCCCTATAGAAAAACTTAGAAAGAAGCAGAAGAGTACTGGGCAGTTCACACACCCCAAAAGCACCGGCCAACGCGGATGATACGAATAGGTACCCAATTCGTAAGGCAAGTTCTTTGCGAGTATACCCTGCGAGTAGTTTTATGGTCAGACGGCTGTGTAATGGGCGATGGAACCATAAGGTGCGTACAAAACGTGAGGTATACGGCCATCCCTGGGCTATTATGAATCAGTGAGATTCGGACAATGCAATGAGTCATACCACTTACAACAGGCCAGCCTCGAAGATCCCTAGAATTACGCGGCATGCGATCAAGGCTCCATATGATTGTACGATGCCAGTCAAGGTTGCAACGACCCCCCAAGCGAAAGTAATGAATGCGACTGGAATCAAGTTCTCATCGACGAGGCCTGATAATAAGTAGAGAGAACTACTTACCGTATCGCGAGGGTCTAAGCTTTTTGATAACCTTTGGTGACCGAGATGATTGATCGGCGGAAAAATAGACAATTTGTCGGGACACTTACGAGATTACTTGGAACTTCAAATAACTAGTCGATAGGCCGGAGTCAGCAGGATTAACGAATAATATAGCGCTCCAAAGCTTACCAGGTATGTTACAAACAAAACGCTAACGGCAGTTTGGAACTGCGATCCCTTCATTCCAAGGTCGGCCTCTAAACCATACAAGCGAGCGTTTCTAGATAACCGACAGCCGACTTATCATGAGCGGTGGTGTAAAATATACGAGACTATGGACTCACCCGATGTTGACTCGGTCTTACAACGGGAATTCGAATCGTGATATGAGTAATAGTTGGCGAACTCGTTCGTACGACTTACCAAGAAACGATACTAGGTAGACCAGCATTACCCCTAGCCAAGAAAGTGTATTAAAATGAGGTATCCCTTGGTCTATCTCTTAGACCTACACGGGCAAACACGCAAGTCCATCTGGGCAAAAACTCTTAGCAAACGACCGTAACCCGAAGCCAAACTATCAGACTTACCTTTCGAACAAGCCGCTTCTCAAAAGTCAAGTCCTCTTTTGAGTGACCAGGAGAGTCTTTGATCGAGCTAGCCCCCATGCCCACCGAGTTCGTGTTCGTATCTGGAATGTCTTTCATGATGCGTTATAATTTAGCGTCGTGTGGCTTTGGAGGACAAAGCTCGTAGAGGGAGCGAGCGTTAGAGCCCAGAGGTGGTCGAATACAAGAGGAGTGTGACGTATGTGCACGTCCGTGGTCGTCGAGCGACGAGGCGATTAGTGCCCGAGCGCGAACGTCTGGCAAGCATCGACGTCAGGGAAAACATGAGTTGATATGTCAAATCTTTCTCCACACTCCAAGCGAGATAAGGTGGATCAGCACGTGATAAATCTTGCTCCCTTCGGTTCCGAGATAAGCCTCGTTTACTTTCGATCACACAAATCAAACATTTTATGGGACGAATAGAAAATCTATTTGCAAGTCGGTCCAGCCAGCTGCTGGACGAGTGCGGTGCATACAGATAGTCAAAAACAATGGCAATGGCCGTTTGAAGATTCCTCTATAGGAAAGGCAAGAGCGCCTCGGGAAGGATGCGAGCGATAGCTGGGCCACTCGGGGGCTCGATCGACTGGAAGTAGCTATAAGAGTGAAATATTAGTATATATCTTCAACAGCTCGGAGGAATGGATACTCACGTTCCCCACCAAGGACCAGCAGCCCACCAGAGCGCACCAATCCAGACTCCACTCTGCTGCAGAGCGCACAATCCACCCTTGATAGCCGCAATGCAAACATCGTTGGATCCACCGCCAATCTCGCCGAGGAAGCCCTTGAAGTTGTTGGCCTTGAGCCAGGCGGTTGCAGCAGCGAGACGCTCGGCGCCGATAGTCGAGGAAACGCAAATATCGGATGTGCCGGAGCCGTCAGAGTCGAGGTACTGGTGCATCTCGATAGCAATGTTGTTGTTGGGGTCTGTGAGGGGCTTGAAGGCATCTCCGTTGCCAGAAGAGACCCATGCTAAAGGAAAATGTCGTGTGAGTGGGTGATGATAAGTCGCATGCAGACTCGAAACTCACTCCAAGCACCACTGTAAGAGGTTCCTTCGACGAGGATGAGCTGAGAGGTAGCGCCTGCAGCACGGATGGCGTTGACGGAAGCCTGGTTCAGCTGGTAAACGAGTGCCACATCCATATCCTAGAAAACAAATGTCAGTATGGAACACACGCACAGAACCGGAATCTACGAACATGGGGTTCGTTGTTGATATCAAAAATGATACGAGAGTCGCTCTTGAACTCGTTGGCGAGGTTCTTCCAGAAGGTGGAAAGGTCAGAAGTTGAGGAGATTATGGCATTATTGTAGCGCATGAAGCTGGAAATCAGACATAAGTTAAATGCGATAAATCGCACGCAACCAAAACTCACTTGTGCGGGTCAAGAACAGCATATCCACCCTTGCTGGTAACATAGCTGGCGATGGTCTTGAGGCCGGCCAAGTAAGTTGCGTTGAACGGTCCAGTGAGTCCGGTGGCGGGAGGAGACATACGCTCCATCAAGAAGGCAATACGGAAAGTATTCATGCCTTTGCCCAAGAAGTACTAAGGGAGCGACATTAATTAGACGGGACCCCACTAAGATACAAATCTACACTTACGTCGACAGAGGTAGTAGTCGGCCAGGTATAGTCTGTGCCGAGAACACCAGGCCACGCCGTATTACCGAACTCGGCGCTGGACTCGTTGACACCAAAGTAAGTGAACTTGGTGCGAGTGCCAGGGCATACACTCGAGGTGGAGCTTGCCGCGCTGCTGGTGCTGGTGCTGGTGGTAGAGGCCTTTGTGGTGCTAGTAGTAGAAGCCTTGGTGGTAGATGTGGAAATTTTGGTGGTAGTGGTGGATGTAGTGGCTTTGCTAGTAGTCGTGGTTGCGGCCGTTCCGGCGAGACTATAATGCAATTTTTTCAGGTATCAAGAATAACAACTACATGAATAGACTCACCATTGTGAGTACCAATCATTGGAGTACGTGCAAACGTAGCCAGATACGCAAGTAGTGCCCCCTTATTCGATGGTTTAGTTTACAACTCACATCGCAAAATCCGCAAAAAGTACTCACCGGTCCAACCTTGTCCGCCGCACTGAGCGTAAGCACCCTGCTGAGCGCTCACATAGCCGACAGCGGCAAGCGCAGAGATAGCACAAGCAAATCGCTTCATACTCGAAAAGAGGAAAAATGAAAGAGAGAAACGGTAGTAAATGCTGGATTCCCTCCCTCCACCCTCTCGACAGTTTTATACCACTCCAGACGTATAATACCTCGGAGGAACCCCAGACTGCCGACCAAACCAGACGACCATAGTGATGCTGCGCAGATATTGATGTGTCTCAGGACGCTGGCTAGACAACACCCCAGGCCAAAATACAAAGATTAATTTTGGTCAGATGCCCGGAATGTCGGGAGAATCCGACTCACGGCTAAGCATGCGACTGGTCGATCGGTAGGAAGGTTGGTCGTGAAGCTAAAACGGTAATGATGGATACACAAGCGGTATAATCGAAGCATGGTTTGTTTGTCTCCGAAATGCCAGCGAGGTGGAAGTTTAATGCCATGGGACCAGAAATAATCTCAGCTTTGCGGAAAAATAGGCTGGGAGATGTGGGAGAGACCGGGTGGCCTGCCGGAACTGACTGTTGTGGCTGTTGGGAGGAGGCGACGAAATTATTGGCCTTGTTTGTCCATGTGATGTCATTTATCTGTTTTACGGATGTTTTTTCAATCAAGGAACACATGCGAGGCACAAAGTAATAGCCACAGAGAACATTTAAAAATTAAATGCGAGTAACAAAGATTGGAAAGCTCCGATACTGGGAATCAAACCCATAGCTATAAAAGGGAAAATAGTAGCGACTAAATATGTACACCACATCGAACTTGAATGAATTTTCTTTTTTGTTCAATAGTGGGGAATTCATGTAGACACAGTCATTCATAGTAAGCTCCGGAAGAACTATCCTGCGTTACAGTTGTTTATTTGAGCCATGTCCGTTATGCATGGCCCTAGTGGGGTTAGAATTTACAGGTGGATCCCCAAAAATGCATCTGGAAAAGAAGGAAAAGATAAGGAATCCACCTAACCTAAGGACGAACCACGAATAGAAATTTAAACCAAGATTAAGTCACCAGTGCGCTGGGATGAAGGGGAAAGCGTATTTGTTCTAAAATTCTGTGGCCGACTCGCAAATACAGGTGATCCACTATCAGTTTATGTATCATTGGGTGGAGCACTGGGGTATCAAGCTATGCAGTTCAAACCGACCTCGTTTTCGGACGCAAGCCGAAAAGCCCCCACTTTTATCTTATCTTGAACAGATTAGAACTTTCCAACGGAGTAGTTAACTTATTGTGTGCATATTTGTGCACGAACTGGGGAAGTACAGGACCATGCAGGCTTATGTCATGCGGTGCGAAAGGCAGTCCTGTGAGCGTCTGTTTCGATTGCCTGCTGATCCCCTACAACCACCCCCTCGTTCTCTATCCCCGTTTCTCTTTGCCCACTTTGCAATGTCAGATCGGAGAGAGGTAGCGGACGGTGTAAACATTCTGGCATTCGGTATGGCTCCCTGCATACCTTCAGCTTGTGCTAGGCGCTGATTCAAACTTCCTCAGAGGGCGGCGGTGCGAGAGGCTTATCGTCGCTCTTAATCCTCGATCAAACCATGGATAGACTACAATACGAACTGAAACTATCGTATCCTCCCAAAGTGCGAGACTACTTCGATGTCGTTGCTGGTACAGGAACTGGAGCGTCAGTATGCGCTTGTTCAACCTGTCCGCCTTCTGACGAAATGCTCGACCGACAGAGTCATAGCATGTATGGTCGGTCGACTTGGAGTACCCGTAAAGAAGGCAATCGAGCTCTACCTCCAGCTAGCCGAAGTGTTCTCAGATCAAAGGTGGATCGGGACGACGGTGTACAAGATCACAAAGCTGCAAGATGTGCTCAAACAAATCGTGAGAGATGTTACCGGCGACAGCAATGAGAGAATGCTGGACGAGAGCGAAGAAGGGGCAAGATGTAAAACGTGAGTAGGTTGTGTACGCCATATACGATAACCTAAAAACACGTGCCTGCAGCATGGTGTTTGCGATGTCGAAGCATAACATGAACGCCGGCACGCCTCGCATTTTTCGTTCGTATCAGGCTGTAGCGAATCAGATGCCTGACTGCGCGATATGGGAGGCGGTGTCAGCGTCGATGGCTCATCCGGAGCTGTTCAAACCGGTCGAGATAGGCAAGGGATATATGCGAGAGGCTTTCGTTGACGGCGGACTACGGTGCATCAACCCGGTTGCCCGCGTTCTTGTCGAGGCAAAGTCGCTGTTCCCCAATCGACATCTTTCTATCGTGCTGTGCATTGGGGCTGGACATCCGTCGACTATACACATCCCAGAGTCCAGACGATTCTCACGGCTGATGCCGAGCAACGTGCTGTCGGTGACGAAGCAAATCGCTGAGGACGCCGAGCAGGTAGCCCAGGAGATGGCGACACGTTTCAGATCAACAACCGGAGCGTACTTCCGGTTCAGTGTTGACCAAGGGATGCAGGGCATAGGGAGCAACGAGTGGGAGAAGCTGAGTGAGGTGGCTGCGCATACACGTGTATACATGCAGGGAAGAGAGACAAACGCGAGGATGGACGAAGCGGTACGAGCGGCACGGGAGAGAAGGGCGAAGATGAAGATGGAGCATATTGGTACGCATATATTCCACGCAATGAGATAGTCATGAAGCTTAATACTTTTTTCTTCACAGATGGAGAAGTACCGTCGCACACGGCCGGTCTAGCGGCAGGCATCAAGACCTGTCCCGCTCCGACCTCTATGTTCACAGGTCGACAGGACAAGATCGACCAGATCGTATCGTGTATATCTCACGGAGATGTGCAGCGCTGTGTGTTCGTACTCTATGGGCTCGGTGGTGTTGGCAAGACTCAGCTTGCGCTGAAGACTGTAGAGCAGACAAAGGAGATGTGGACGGACGTAGTGTTCGTCGATGTGACCTCTCACGAGACAGCCGCGACTACACTCGTCGGGTTTGCAAAAGCGAAGAACATCGGCGACTCTCCTGAAAGCGTAATCAACTGGCTCGGAAACCAGCACAAGAGATGGCTGATGGTGATCGACAACGCTGATGATCCCGCTGTGGATATCAAGCACTACTTTCCGAATGGAGACACCGGCAGTATACTAGTTACAACTCGTATCGGACAGCTTGCAATGCTGGCACAGGGCCCGCGTTTGGATCGTGACCATGACCATGAGGTGTCCGGCATGGAACCCGAAGAAGCAATGGGGCTCCTGCTCAGGACCACAAAGATAAAGGAAACCGAGCTATCAGAAGAGGAGCGTGCAGCAGCTGTTCTGCTTTTTGAGGTGAGTGTTGCTGTCACGTGGTCCTACATCTAGTCTGACTGAGTGTAACGGCAGAGTTTTGGGTATCTGGCACTTGCAATTGTGCAAGCTGGCTCCTATATCTTTTGCTCAAGGTGCACCATCAGTCAGTACCGAGACATGTTCTTGGAGCATCGGCAGGAGACTCTTGAGAGGTACAACCAGCTACTTGTCAAATCCAGCGACTACCAAGGAAGCGTGTATACAACATGGCACATGAGCTACAAGCTACTCGGCACGACTGCGCAGCGTCTACTGCATCTGATGGCGTTCATGCATCGGGGTGAGATCGTTGAAGATATATTTCGACGGGCAGCAATCAACTTGCGCACGTACCAACCTGCTATCCCCGAGACTCAAGCGGATATCGATGTACGAACATACACTGTAGAGTGTTTGCGCCCATTTCTCAACTCTACCGGTGTCTGGGACACGGGCAAGTTTCTTCACGCAATGACCGAGCTACTATCATACTCGCTTATCAGCTACGACAAGATCAGCCGCGCATACACGCTGCACGTACTTGTGCATGACTGGGCTAGTACCGTGATCAACCATCCGCTGGAAACAGCCATGGAGCATAGCGCACTACTACTTGCTGCGTCGATTGACTATGAGGATACTATGGAAAGCCTAGAGTACAAACGTGTAGTGGAGGTACATGTGAGTAGGCTGCTGGAGCGACAGGCACAGCCCAATGCGAACAACGCGGAACGGTTTGGGGAGGTTTACTACCGTGCTGGGAAGTGGAAGCAGAAGGTTATGATGGAGTCCATAGTTGTGAATGGCAGGCGTCAAGTACTAGGAGACGAGCACGACGAGACACTGACCAGCATGAACAACCTCGCATTAGGCTACCAGCGACAAGGCAGATACTCAGAGGCGGCAGAGCTACAGTCACAGACGCTAGACATCAGAAAGCGAGTATCAGGCGAAGAGGGCTCCTCTACCCTCATTGTCATGTCCAACCTTGCCTCCACATACTTCGATTTGGGCCGATACAAGGACGCGGAGTCGTTACAGTCGCAGCTGGTGGATACAGGAAAGCGAACAGATGGCGCCGAGCATCCCAACACACTGTTGTCTATGCATGAGCTTGCGCTCACGTACAACGCACAGGGTCGATACGACGAAGCAGAGGCGCTACTGCTGCAGGTGGTAGATGCGAGCAAGCGAGTGTCAGGCGACGAGCATCCCGAGACCCTGAGCACAATGCAAGCCCTCGCAGAAGCATACTACCAGCATCATCGATACGAACAGGCAGAGTCGCTGCAGGTACATGTGCTAGAAGCTCGGAAACGAAGGTCTGGCGACGAGCATCCTGAGACCTTGACCAGCATGGCCAACCTGGCAAGCACCTACTGCTCACAGGGTCGATACGAAGAGGCAGAGGCACTGCAGGTACAAACAATAAGCGCCATGAAACGAGTGTATGGCGAGGATCACCCAGAGACACTCACTACTATGCTCTGCCTTGCATTGACGTTGTGGTACCAAGGTCGCTACGAGGAGGCGGAAGAGCTGGAGCAGCGAGTAGTAGATGGAGATAAACGCGTACTTGGGGAAAGGCACCCTCGTACACTGCTTGCCATGCGTAATCTACTGGCCACGTACGATAAGATGGGTGTAGAACGGGAACAGGAGTACACAGCGCTGCAGGAGCAGATCCAGAGACTGTCGACTGCGTCAGATTGATATCTCGTGTGGATTCCCGTTATGTACAGATTGCTTCTCAAATCTCGGTCACTGTATGGTACCCGAGTTCTCACACTTGCACAGAATTTATATATGATGACACAACTCTGATACGCCACAGTTACAACGCATACACGCATCCGTCGAAAAGTCGAATCGGGTCAAGTTGACATCATGCGGACCCTTGAAGCATGGCCCGTTTGGGGCATGACGGTCCGAGACCACTGGGCGCGGGAACATGTTTGGCGACACTCTACGTGTACGGAACCGCTTCGTCAAAATAATCATAATTTGTACATCACGGGTAGGATTTGTACATGGTATCATACAATGCCCACGCTTACCGCATACCGAACCACAATACTACCCTCCATCCACGCACTCCCAAAGGTCTCCCTGTCATCATCGAGTGTACAATCCGGGAAGGTTGTTCTGATCGCGTATGAACGAGAGGCTGCGTCGGAGTCGAGTTGGTTCAATGTAGTCAAAACAGGAGGCCTAGTGAACAAGTCCGAACAACAACTTATGCGTTAACGAAGTTGCGGACATCACCGACAGTATGCGCCAAGTTCATCCTGCAAGTGAGGTAACTATGGAAGAGTACTACATCAGCTGTCAGGGTCGCATGCGCAAGAGTCTACTCACCGAGCCTCGTCTCCGACTCGAAAATGCATACTAGGCCTAGGCGACGAGTACCCTAGCTCGAACACTGGTTGTTCTGAGCTAGGCGACCCACTAGTAGATGTCCCACCTCCGCCACGACTGTACAAACCAGGCATGGTTCCCCTCAGACCTCGAGCATCTTCGGGTACATGTGCACCGAGCCTGTTTTCCCACGCAGAGAACGGCGTCGCAGGTTTTGGTGTTGAAACCATTCCTCCTCCATCGTACGGCGAGAAGTCCGAGGCTCGATCGTTCATCTGACGCGGCGGTTCGAAAGAGATGGATGGATGGAGACGAAATTGATGGATCTGAGGGGAACACGGTTTGCGGGATCGTGGGACTAGACAAGAGGATCGCTGGCGAGACCAAAACCGTTGCGTCAGGAGACAGTTTTGCGCAGTAGCTGTTCGTCCTAGATGAGACATCGTATCAGCCTTAGCCTAGAAGGTAACCTTGACCTATTCACAGGTTCCTCGCCTGGTGGCGACGCGTTCGCATGAGGGATGCACGACGATGCGACTTTGTTCGGTTCCATGCGATACCCGCCGCCCGTAAGCACGCGACGGGATCGTCCAATTCCTCTTCGGGCGCAGAGGTGGAGCCCTGGACCGACCCGCTGAACATGTCGCGTGCGAGACTCGACGACTCCGAACGCCCAGGCGCATCTGGGTTCCCATCAAGCAGCCCCGAAGGATCGCTATCGTTGTAGAGGGCGACACATTGATCGAGGTCAGGTGCGTCGTCCTAGTGGTCGGGTGCTGCTCGGTGTGACTGCGGTGGCGGACTTGGGGGTGCAACAGTCGTGGCCGATCAAAGAGCATAAGAGAATCAACATAGCCGCCAGTATTGCGAAATCTGGTTCGTAGGAAAGTGCGTCTCTCAGCCTCATCATCCGTGCAAGCGACACTCTTTCACGTCTCTCACCGAATGGATCCAGGCACGCATCGTGGTGTGGTTTAGGTGGAGGATGTTTGTGTTGGGGTCGCAAATTGCATTGGCACAGCCATTGATCGGGTGGCGTGCAATTTGATTTCGGTCGCGAGCCCAGTTCTGACCACCACCTACAGCACATCCTTGCCTCGTTTGCATCTCTCCAACCTGAAACACAAACACCTCTTGCAAAACCCTCTAGAGCTTATTGAATTGCGGCTCTATGTCTCTGAGGCAGCATGAGTATGTCAAATTTTGTCAAAGTTCTACCAGTCTGGCCCTCGCCTGTATAGGATACTTCGCCGTGTGGGGTTTACCTGGAGCGAATGGTACGTTTGGATCATTCTGAGTACTCTTGGAGTATGCGTGACTGAAGCTTGGGGCTCGTCGCATAGGTATACTCGGGCATTCCCATTTTTACAATGCGTTCGCGAAAGGACTACTGAGTACTCAGGCTTTTATTTTTCGGGTACGTCCCTCTTGTAACCTGACTTGCATTCGACGTGGCATAACCAGTTTTTCTTCTATATTTTTTAGTTCGTGGTACTAGAGGCTTATATCCAAAGATATCCTGAGGATCTATTCATCTTACAAATCGACACACCTCAGCATACTGTCTCCATAACCCCGTCCTGTTCGAACCCACACCCGTCCTGAAAATTCCACAAATTTCTATCGAGCTCCCAGGCATCATTTGGTCGATGATCGTATAAGAACTTTGCAAGTTTGTACTGGACGAGAACAGAAATGGAGGGCGTGTGCAGCTGAGTCCAAAGAGGTACAGGTGCGTGTGAGCCAGCCTCGTCTAACAACACAGATATGTAGACTAGATACAATCTCGGGAAACGAATGGGCGCGTGCTGAGGGAATTTACGGACACAGGAAATCCGAAGTTGAGCGTGGTCGGGTGATTATGTGTGGAAGTGGACTTCTCGAGGTGAGACCTGTCGTATCCACTGCTCTCCGGTGCTGTTTGTGAACGCTCGAGTCATGTATGTTACTTGCATCTGTTATCAATGCTATGCTTCATCCCCCTAAGTGTAATAATCGCACAACACCTGCATTTGTTCTTTAGTCGGGAATAATCCGTTCGGCTGTTTGGGGCCCACATCATGAGAATCACGCGCTCTCGATGCGCTGATCTTCGAGCTAGACAGCGGGAGCCACATCACACGTAGATCAATTCACATTGGCAAATGATAAAACGATTTTAAGGTCCAATTGTAATATAGTATGATGTAACATACAGCCTCGATTTCGGAACTCAGCCTCGCACCATGCCACTACCCTCGATCTCCTCGCTCTCCATACCCTACTTGTCGGCGTCTAGCGTACGGTTCGAGAACATCGTATTTATCTGCTGCGAAAGTGAGGCTGGGCCTAGTCAAGCGTGGTCAGGAACAAAAACCAATGAACGAGTTTGATAACTCACGACTACGCGCAGTCGCGAATATCGCTAGTCACATTCGCCAGGCTCATTCAGTAGGCTGAGCTATAAGTCTTGAAATCAGCCGGCATACTTGTGTATCCACTGATTTCGGTTTCGGCTTACCGAGTTCCATCTACCAGTCGAACTTGAAAGCGCGTCCCCAATGACGAGTCGTCCACCTCGCTTTGAGGTTCTATTGAGCCCGGTTCTAGCCTAGCAGAAGTCCTACTACCGCTACCACTTCTCTATAGCCCAGCCACGGTTCTACCCTCGCCACCGTCTGCCCAGGCTCATCGAGCTCGTGTCTCGATCTGGCACCCTATCGCAGCAGGTTGAGGTGGCCGATGCTCGTATGTGGCGTTCGAAATTCGACTCCGGGCTTGACAAGAAAGGCGAGGGGATCTGTAACGGGGGGGTGGGACCAAGGGGCCGAGGCGGAATGGATGACGTCGACTCTCGAGAATTGCCTGGTGTCATGGATTGTCGGACTTGAGGAGAGGACCGTGGGCCATGCCAAAGTCGTCTCGCTAAGAGGTAGTCTCGCGACTCCTCGTATTCTGACTCTACAAGCGATATCATGCGAAAGTTATCTTTCTATGAACGACAAGATTACTTACCTTCGCCTCGCCTGGTCATGGCACGTTTGGATCGGAGCGAAACACCCAACTCGGTTTCGTCCAGTCCTGAGCTACGTACGCCACTAGTAGTCGAGGAGCTAGAATATCTATTCGTCTCTAAGGCAGCTAAGCCCAGTCCCCGCCCCTCCCATTCGCGCGCGTCTCGTGCTGAGGCCGGTTGTCCCAACGACGGAATGGCCTGGGCTTTCGGACGAGGAACCCAAGTGCTCCTCGACGATCGAATGGCCTAGAGACTGAGGACCAACGCTTGGTTCGTCCCGTTCAGTGTCGGTCTCGCGTTGGTGCCGATGCAGTTGAGGCTGACGTGCCGGGAGAGGAAAGATCGCGACGAGTGCCGAGAGCCGGCAAGATCATAGGACACTGGCTAGTAAAGAGCTAAGGACTCAGCGCGTCAAGCGTTCTACAAGCCATGGACTCTAGTGTGTCTCACCGGTGGGTCTGGACGTGCGTGGTGGTTTGGTTTAGAGCGAGGATGTTTGCGTCGAGGAGATAAAATCTCAGCACAGCCACTGATTTAGTGGCGTGCGATCGATTTCATTCCGCCGGTAAACCCAGTTCCAACCGTCACCTACTACGAGTCCAACCTATTCCGCCCTCCTTCACGCCCTTCGAGCACGAACCCTAGTCCAGATTTTCCATAGTGCGCGTCCTCTACGAGCCTGTAACTCCAGGCATGAGCATGCTTGATTCTTTGATTGTTGCCTTACCCTGGTCATGCATCTGAGGTCAACACACATCGTAGACGGCAGTTGGGGGGGATCTTGGGCTTATCAGGATGAATAGGGGCTAGCTCAATACCTGCCATGACATGCTTAGTGACGACAAGCCTGCTGCCGTGGACCGGGATACGTCGCCTTTGCTTGAGCCGGGTCTAAATCACTAGTTGACGTCAGGACGTGGTGAGTATCGCGCTAAATGAACGAGGAACTGGATTGTGTATTAATATCTGCTCTTGGCCTGCGCACAATAAACCGAGCTTCATTTATAGGCCCCTTCGACGCATAGCAAACGGGTTTCGAAGGTGAAAGCAGTCATAAGCGACTTATCGCCTCGAGTCCGTCTCGAGCGGAGGGAGGCCTTCGACACATGCTAAAATTATATCACCCCTCACAGGCACGCCTCAGATCTCAACAGGTTGGAACGCCCATACATCGCCTCTCGAATGAGGCATCCGGCTAGTGGCCTCCGAACATTTATGATATTTTCACACATATCCTGGCCAGAACATCATATATCTGAAACGTGGTGGTGTGTGACTGTTGACTGTCTCTGCTCTACAAACTGACTTCGCCGTTGCAGTTACGGGTTCGACTTCAAACTCACCTTGGCTATCATCACAACCGGCAGATTGACCTACGATACCCCTACCGCCTCCATACGCAATCCTTCCTAAGCTCGAGCTCGACATAAAATCCCAGACACTGCCTATCTGAACTAGGCATTGCTTTTCAATCCCGAGAGCACAAAAACGGTGCGAGACTTGCGGTGGACGAAAACGGAAACGGAGTAGGTGTGTCAAGGTTGAGGTGATGGACGAGCATGCGGATCTATCTTGTACGAAAGGGAAAGATGAGAATTTATTGAGATTGGCTACGTGGATTTTAGGACAAATATAAGAGTAGAACGTTCCACCAAGATCTGTATAGGCTGGATATAGCAAAACAAGTTGATGGTCATATATCTTTGGTTTCTTTGGTTGATTTCTACGAGCGTGAGTCATATCCTGAATCGTTTATTACATCTTTATTTACATGTCGTTTAGCTCAGTAGGGGTATATGAGAGAGGCCAACGGATTCGCCAAGCGATGCAAAGTTTGAACAGTTTTGGATTTGGGGCTGTAAAGGACCACGCCGGCTTATGTGATGCGGTGCGAGGAGGCAGTCCAGGCGTCTGTTTTCGTTCGCCCGCTGATCCCCTACCACCACCTCCTTCATTCTTTCCATTCCCCGCCCTTGGCAAGCATCTCGGACATGTCCGATCGGAGAGAGGTAGCAGATGGTGTGAACATACTTGTGATAGGTGAGACTGCACACCGGCTGTCCACTTGCGCTAAGCGCTGAATGAAATACTGCCAGAGGGTGGTGGGGCGAGAGGGTTATCTTCGCTCTTAATCCTTGACCAGACCATGGATAGGCTCCAGCGCGCACTAGGCCTACCTAATCCTCCCACGGTGCGGGAACATTTTGACATTGTAGCGGGTACAGGAACCGGAGCGTGAGTGGTTACATGTCGGACCTTTCACGCGTTCTGATCTGGTTCTCAACCGATAGGGTGATTGCATGCATGGTTGGACGGCTGGGAGTACCCGTAAAGAAGGCGATCGAGCACTACGTCAAACTGGTCGAGGTTTTTACGGAGCGAAAGCGGATGGGAACGACCATGTACAAGACGACGAAGCTGCAAGACGTGTTGAAAGGAATTGTAAAGGATGCTGCGGGAGATGAAAACACACAGATGATGGATGATAGTGAGGGAGGGGAAGGCTGTAAAGTGTGAGTACAGCGCATACATCTTACCTGACAATCTAAAGAAACACGGGTGTGCAGTATGGTGTTTGCGATGTCGAAGCACAACATGAACGCCGGCATCCCTCGCATTTTCCGCTCGTACCAGACCATCGTCAACCAGCTCCCAGACTGTGCGATATGGGAGGCGCTTGCAGCGTCTATGGCTCATCCCGAGCTTTTCAAGCCAGTCGACATCGGAGAGGGATACTTGCGAGAGTCGTTCGTCGACGGCGGGCTCCGGTGCACGAATCCTATCGCTCACGTTCTTGTCGAAGCGAAGGCAATGTTTCCTAATCAATATCTGTCCACCGTTGTATGCATCGGAGCTGGTCATCCGTCAACTATACAGATCCCGGAGTCCAGAGCGTTTGCACGTCTAATGCCGAGCAACGTGCTATCCGTCACAAAGCAAATTGCTGCCGATGCCGAGCAGGTAGCGCAGGAGATGGCAGCGCGCTTCCGAGCGATGAACGACGTGTACTTTCGGTTCAGCGTCGACCAAGGGATGCAGAGCGTGGGGGTGAACGAGTGGGAGAAGCTGAGCGAGGTTGCGGCGCATGCACGAACATATATGCAGGGAAAGGAGGCTCATGAGAAGATGGAACGAGCAGTACACGCTGTGAAGGAAAGAGGTCAAGTGGTGGAAATGGAGCAGATTGGTACGTATACACACTGCTTCGATATGCTCCGTGCGCTCAGTATGCTGTCTACAATAGATGGCCAAGTTATTTCACACTCAGCTCCTTTCGCGATCGCAAGCACGGGTTGCCCTGCTCCGACCCCATTCTTCACAGGTCGACAGGCCAAGATCGAGCAGATTATCGCGTGCATATCACACGGAGACACTCGGCGCTGCGTGTTCGTACTCTATGGGCTCGGTGGCGCGGGCAAGACACAGTTGGCGCTGAAGACGGTAGATCAAACGAAGGAGATGTGGTCGGACGTCGTGTTCGTCGACGCAACCACTCACGAGACAGCTGCAAGCACGTTAGCCGGATTCGCAAAGGCGAAGAACATCGGCAGCTCACCCGATCACGCAATCCGATGGCTCGGAAACCAGCGCAAGAGGTGGCTGATGGTAATCGACAACGCAGATGACCCTGGGGTGGACGTCAAGAGATACCTTCCGAGTGGAGATGCCGGTAGCATACTTGTGACCACTCGTCTCGTACAGCTTGTATTATTGGCACAGGGCCCTAGCTCAGATCACGAGGTATTAGGCATGGAGGCTGAAGAAGCGATGGAACTACTACTGAAGACCGCCAAAATCAAAGAAGACGAGATATCAGGAATAGAGCGAGGGGCAGCTTTCGAGTTGTTCGAGGTCAGTTGTGCCACATCATGTCAATCTCTTTTCCAATTGATTCAGTCAATCGATAGAGCTTTGGGTATCTGGCGCTTGCAATCGTGCAAGCAGGCGCATACATCTTCTGTTCGAGGCGTACAATCGCCCAATACCGGGATATGTTCGTCAAGCATCGGCAAGAGACTCTGGAGCGATACAACCAGCTGCTTGTCAAGTTTGACGACTACCAAAGAAGCGTGTATACGACATGGCACATGAGCTACAGACTACTGGGTACAACTGCGCAGCGTCTATTGCATCTGATGGCGTTCATGCATAGAACCAATATCATGGAGGATAT
Source organism: Ceratobasidium papillatum (assembly GCA_037042815.1). Classification (NCBI taxonomy): domain Eukaryota; kingdom Fungi; phylum Basidiomycota; class Agaricomycetes; order Cantharellales; family Ceratobasidiaceae; genus Ceratobasidium; species Ceratobasidium papillatum. The sequence goes on along the minus strand of JAYRCO010000126.1, from coordinate 6,804 downwards.
CTTTCGACGTGCAGCAATCAACTTGCAGACGTACAAACCTGCTATTCCCGAGACTGAATCAGACTTAGTTGTGCGAGCATATCTGGCTGAATCTCTACAACCATGTCTCGACTCTGCTGGTGACTGGGACTCCGGCACGTTCCTTGAAGCGATGACCGAGCTACTGTCACACTCGCTGATCAGCTATGATAAAATAAGCAGCGCATACACACTGCATGTACTTGTGCATGACTGGGCTGGTACGGTGGTCGGCCGCCCAATCAATGAAGCCATGGTTCACACTGAGCTTCTACTTGCTGCGTCGATTGATCACACAGATACAATCGAGAGCTTAGAATACAACCACAATGTTGAGGTGCATGTGAGCAGACTGCTGGAACGGCAACCGCGGCCAAATGCGGATAGCACTAGGCAGTTTTCAGAAGTGTATCTCCGTGCTGGGAAGTGGAGACAAATGGAACAGATGGAGCTCATAACGGTAGATGGAAGACGATTGGTGCTAGGAGAGGAACATAGCGAGACGCTGGCCAGCATGTACTACCTCGCATACAGCTACCAGCAACAAGGCAGATACTCAGAGGCGGCAGAGCTGCAATCAAAGACGCTAGACATCAGAAAGCGAGTGTCAGGCGAAAAGCACTCTGATACCCTCAACGTCATGTCCAACCTTGCCTCCACATACTTCTACTTGGGCCGATACAAGGACGCAGAGTCGTTACAGTCGCAGCTGGTGGATACAAGAAAGCGAACAGACGGCGACGAGCATCCCAACACACTGCACGCTATGCATGCGCTTGCGCTCACGTACAACGCACAGGGTCGATACGACGAAGCAGAGGCGCTACTGCTGCAGCAGGTAGATGCGAGGAAGCGAGTGTCAGGCGACGAGCATCCCAACACCCTGAGCGCGATGCACGCCCTCGCATACGCATACTACCGGCAGGATCGATACGAACAGGCAGAGTCGCTGCAGGGACATGTGCTAGAAGCTCGGAAACGAAGGTCTGGCGACGAGCATCCTGATACCTTGACCAGCATGAGTAACCTGGCAAGCACCTACTGCTCACAGGGTCGATACAAAGAGGCAGAAGCACTCCAGGTACAAATAATAAGCGTTGAGAAACAAGTGTATGGCGAGGATCACCCAGAGACACTCACCACTATGCTCAATCTTGCAGCGACGTTGTGGTACCAAGGTCGCTACGAGGAGGCGGAAGAGCTACTGCTGCGAGTAGTGGACGAATATGAACGTGTACTTGGAGAAAGGCACCCTCGTACCCTGCTTGCCATGCGTTGGTTACGAAACACTTACACAAAGATGGGTGAAAAAAGGGAACAGGAGTACACAGCGCTGCAGGAGCGGATCCAGAAACTAACGACTGCGTCAGATTGATATCTCGTGTGGATTCCTGTTATGTACATACTGCTTGACAAATCTCGGTCACTGTATGGGACCCGAGTTCTCACACTTGCACAGAACTGATATATGATGACATGACTCTGATACGCCACAGTTGCAACGCATACACGCATCCGTCGAAAATTCGAATCGGGTCAAGTTGACATCATGCGGACCCCCGAAGCATCACCCATTTTGGGCACAACAGTCCGAGACTGGGCGCTGGAACATGTTTGGCGACACTCTACGTGTACGGAACCGCTTCGCCAGAATAGTAATAATAAGTACATCGCGGGTTAGATTTGTACATGGTATCATACAATGCTGAGTCTAACCGCATACCGAACCACCATACTGCCCTCCATCCTCGCACTCCCAAAGGTCTACCTGTCATCATCGAGTGTACAATCCGGGAAGGTTGTTCTGATTGTTTATGAGCGAGAGGCTGCGTCGGAGTCGAGTTAGTTCAATGTAGTTAGGAAAGGAGGCCCAGTGAACAAGTTCGAACAACAGCTTATGCGTTAACGAAGTTGCGGACATCACCGACAGTATGCGCCAAGTTTATCCTGAAAGTGGGGTAACTATGGAAGAGTATTACATCAGCTATCGGGGTCGCATGCGCAAGAGTCTACTCGCCGAGCCTCGTCTCCGACTCGAAACTGCATACTTGGCCTAAGCGACGAGTAGCCTACCTCGATCATCGGTTGTTCTGAGCTAGGCGACCCGCTAGTAGATGTCTCACCTCGACCACGACTGTGCAAACCAGGCATGGATCCCCTCCGACCTCGAGCAGCTTCGGGCACATATGCACCGAGCCTGTTTTCTGATGCAGAGAACGGCTTCGTAGGCTTTGGTGTTGGAACTATTCGTCCTCCATCGTACGGCGAGAAATCCGAGGCTCGATCGCTCATCTGGCGCGGCGGTTCGAAAGAGATGGATGGATGGAGACGAAATTGATGGATCTGAGTGGAACACGGTTCGCGGGATCGTGGGACCAGACAAGAGAATTGCTGGCGAGACCAAAACCGTTGCGTCAGGAGACAGTTTTGCGCAGTAGCTGTTCGCCCTAGATGGGACATCGTATCAGCCTTAGTCTAGAAGGTAACCTAGACCCACTCACAGGTTCCTCGCCCGGTGGCGACGCGTTCGCATGAGGGATGCACGACGATGCGACTTTGCTCGATTCCAGGGTTTACCCGCCACCCGTAAGCACACGACGAGATCGCCCGCTTCCTCTTCGGGCGCAGAGGTGGAGCCCTCGACTGCCTCCCTGAACATGTCGCGTACGAGACTGGGCGACTCCAAACGCCTAGGCGCATCTGGGTTCCCATCGAGCAGTCCCGAGACATCGCCATCGCTGCAGAGGGCGAGACGCTAATAGAGGACGGGTGCATCATCATTGTAGTCGGATTCTGCTCGGTGTGACTGCGGTGGCGGACTCGGGGGTGCCACAGTCATGGCTGATTATCATGCAGAAGAGTGTCCAAACAGCCGCAAGCGTTGAAAGATGTCGGTTCGTAGGAAAGTGCGTCTCTCAGCCTCATCATCCACGCAAGCGACACTCTTTCGCGTCTCTCACCGAATGGGTCCAGGCACGCATGGTGGTGTGGTTTAAGTGGAGGATGTTTGCATCGAGGACGCAAATTGCATTCGCACAGCCACTGATTGAGTGCCTCGTCATTTGATTTCACCTGTCATCCCAGCTCCGACCACCACCTCGAACACATCCTACCTTCATTTGCATGTGTCGAACGAAAAAACTGGAACACCTCGTGTACTACTAGACATGCGTTATCAGCTGGCGACTCTATGATGCTTGGGCACCACAAACACACCTGATTTGTCGACTGTCGACTATCTGCTCATACACACGAAACCGACCCAAGGTGCTTCCTGGATCGCGGTAACGCAGATTCGAAGGGGGAAAGCCCATTTGTATTTTAAGGTGCTAGTATGCTGGTGAGAATCATCTAGTCAGGCAGCAAAGAACCCTATTCTGACGATCTCGCTTACCTCGCGTTCGCCTCGAAACATAACTCGCTGACCATAACCCAAAGTCTGGTGAGTTTTACACCACATTATGGGGCTGCTAGGCGTTGCCCGACCTCTCGCCACCAGCTCGTGCACGACCAACTTTTATACCAAACGATAGTTCTGAGGTGCGTGGTCCACGGTCATTACCTGTGACTGCGCTCGTACGACGATCTGTCGTGTATGGTTCACCTTGAGAACATGGAGCGCTTCAAGAATCTTGAATATGCTCGAGACATGTACAACTGAAGTCTTCAGGTGCCTGAGCCGGTATTCTTGTACATCGTCGTTTGCACCAGGCGTTCGCAAGACGATTACGGGGCATGCCGGCCTCTTCTCAGGTATGTGCCTTTCGTCACCTAAGACGCATTTAGATATAGGATAACTCGCATTTTAGTAACATACTAAGTTCGTTACACTTGACGTTTAAATTCAAACCCGACTGGAGAATCCGAACACTATAAATCGACACATCTGAACATATCATCTTCCCTCCACATTCCTCGAACGCAAGCTCATTCCCCAAAACTCACGAAAATGCCATCGACTTTACACGTATACTTTTACCCCCGACCACATAAGCTTGGAGCAGACTTATAGTGGACCAGAACGAGAACGAGAACGATAGCTGAGTTTGTGTATGAGATGGAGGGGCATGCGGGTTGACCTGGTATCATGGCTAGAAACACAGGCAAGTCTCTATTTCCTGAAGCATGTACGAACATGCACTTGAAAGCCTCTGGAGAGCGAGATAGATCTGAAGTTCAGAGTACGGTGAGACCTGTGCCGTCGAATACTTTTCTGTGATTCTTATCTTTGCTTTGAATCGTATACGCTGCTCCAATCTAATCTACGTTAACAAGTGAAGGAACTGCGCCTCTATAGGATGATGACAAACTATATGTGTATCTCTCATAAATTCTGAATCTCGCCCCTATCAATCAAAAAGCTCTAGAGTAGAATAGACTTGATTGATACACAAGTCCTGGAAACCATACAGTCGGAGCCATACTCTGCGTAGACGATACCCAGCCGCCAAATCATAAGACACACATCCTGTTCAGTTATCCTATGGTATCCTACAGCGCTGCTCTCACACCCAGCCTTGCGCCACGACGCGACTCGATCTCCATACTGCCAACATCCTTTTTATACGTGTTTTATATATGGCTTAGGAGTGTTTTGCCGATCGCGCGGGCAATAGTTTGTGCTCAGAGCTACTTTAGTCGGATGTGATCAGGGAAGTGAATGAATGATCGAGCGTAGTCGCTCACCCGTTGAGTGAGTTTGCAGAGCTCGGCAACCGTGTGCATCAGGTTCATTGTGTATGTTATGCTATGATCTTTGGAGTAAGCCAGCACGCTCTAGTTTCACACTCAAACGGACGTACCACGTCTCATTTGCCCTTGATCCCGGAAGCTTGCCGTCGGTAAAGAGTCTTCGAGCTCGACTCAATTTTATATCCAGTCGGTCTTCACGCTTCCTGACCTTCCACCATGGCCACCACGATTCCATACCCCAGGCACAGTCCCACGCTCGCTATCACCTGCTGCTAGTACATGTGTGTCAAGCTCGTGTCCTGATCCACAACAGTGTAGCGAGTCGAGGCGATCAAGAGTCATATCCGGCGTTCATCGTGAGATCCCAAGCTTGGCGAGTGAACACGAGCATTCGGAAGTGGGAAATAGTTTGGGGAGGCTGAGCCAGGATGGATGGTGTCGAGGTCGCCTGGTTTCCTCGCTCGTTGCGCTCGAGGGAAAGACCGGTGGCCGTAGTAAAGCCCTCGATAGTCAATTTATCTCCCTAAGAGGCAGTCCCGTGGATTCTCGTATTCTCGCCCTACAAAAGATCCTGCATCAGATTTATCTTTCTCGGGACAACGAAATGACTTACCACGCGGCCGGTCTCCGCCTGGTTGATCGTACATTTGGTTAGGAGCTATGCGTCGACCCGGTATCATCTAATCCTAGGGTGTGTGAGTTAACAGTAGCCGTAGGACCAAAATGTTAGCTTACCTCTAAAGTAGCTAAAGGTAGTCCCTATCCGCCTGTTCGAGCCGTGTCTCGTACCTCGGTCGGACGACCCAAACAGCGAAGAGAGCCTGGCTTCTCAATAAAAAACCTAAGCATGCATGATCGATGAAGCAGGTAGCAGACGGAGAACAGGTTTTTGGCTCACCATGTTCGGTGTCGGTCCTGTGTTTGACGTTGATGCTGGCTTTGGCGCGATGCTGGCAGAGGTGGAGCGGAGAAGACGGATCACGAAGAGTCTCTGGGGCCATAGGAAGTTGGTCGGTGGAGATAAAGAAGTCTCAGCGCTCTAGTGATCGTTCAAGTAGTGTAGTTTGATCCCCTCCATCGGCTGGGTCCAGATGCGTGTGGTGGTTCGGTTTAGATCGAGGATGTTTGTGGCGACGATACGAAAATCATCAGCACAGCCACTGACATTGTGGTGCTCAATTTCATCCAGTTGGTAAACCTGGTTCCAACCACCACCCGCCATTCGTCCTGCTCTCGTTTGTGTTCCACAAACTCGGAACTCCTCGCTTATAAACTTCTGTATTAAACCTGCACTTATGAGTTTTCGGCTCCACGATTCAAAGAAGCTATGAATGCACTTGATTCTTCGATCGTCGACTTGTCTAGTTGTTTACCCAAGCTCAGAGTATATCCCGCTTCGCGGCATGAGATTCCTCTGACGTGTCAGAATCACCGAGCTAGTGACGTGCTATGACGCAGCTGGTGAGTATACCTAGGCCAATATCAAGATGATCCGAAATACGCTAGGTTCACCTCGGGCTATGGCTTACTGACCATGACATCAAGAAATGCCAAGCACCACACGAAACCGTGGAGGGATTGGATGCAAAATAACCATATTTTCTCCAGCTCGAGTTCATTCGATTGAAGGGCTTGGCGACAAACCTTAGGTGCGTGGTTCATGACTATGGTATGCGAATGGTGTCGCATGACGACCGATCGTCTAGGACTCACCTCCAGCAGACGGAACCCCCTTCAGAAAATCTCGAGATCCTTGGACTACTTATATCTTCAGTCTGTAGCTCAGTGTGTCGACATGCCTAAACATTGCCGCTCGTATCAAGTGTTGAAAATAGATCGTCGGCTGTTCGTGTTGTATTCGCGCATGTGAGTCCCGCAATCTAATGCGCACTAGCGTACAATCTGACTTGTATTTCCTCATCCGAATGTCTTCGAATTCGAATCTTACCTCTTAGTTTAGTCCGAGTACCAAAACATCCGCGAACGACCCGCCCCAGTACATTATCTCCACACATGACATTCTTCCTCGAGCTCGAGCTCATCCCAAGACACTCGCAAAACTCCGATCGGAATCATACGCCACTCCTAATTGCA
>JAYRCO010001259.1:0-11344 GCA_037042815.1 Ceratobasidium papillatum | reverse complement strand
ACGCATCAGGAAGACTTAGGAACAAGTACTAAGTCCACGAAAGACAACGAACGATACTCTTAAGAGGGTCGTGACATTCATTGCTTTGCTAAACCCTGGTGAGTAACGTCGCTGCTCTGATACCTCCCTTGCCACTAACATTTGGCTCCGGGATGTTAGCTAGACGAACGTCATAAGGTAGTCAAGCGCTACAGTGTTGAGAAATAGGGAATCGGTGCTGGCATGAAGGAAACATGAGAGCAAGCGTGGATGGATGGGAGTGAGCACACAATTGAAGCACGCACAACCCCCAATTGTTTTCTCCTCCTCTCATTCTATATTGTGCATATACTTACCTAGGGTACTTTAGTACTGCTTTTTTGTAAGTCTGTCACTCGTGAGCATTCTCCTTTGTTTAGAACGCACTCATGTTGGGCCGGGGTTCTCCTTTTGACACCACCCGTATTACATTCCATCTTAATCAATCTTGTTTTGCTACCCTTGGTATCTGTTTCAGCCTTCTCCCTTCAACACATTATGTCGTGATTTGGCCACAAATTGTCCCAACCCCAGAGACACTGGACAGGGTCAGGATGTGATTACCACAGCCCAATCCCGACCTCTACCACCGCTATGTTGGTTGTGTAACCACGCCGTTACATGCTGGGTCGCTCAAAAGCATTGTTATATTGGCTGTAGTGCACGGGCACGTCAAGCCCGCTGGCATAGCCGTACGCTCCGGGCCGGCTACTTTGTATAGGTTTATCACCTTCGCTACATGGACGATTTCTAATATGGTAAGCAAGACGGCTGTGGCTCCCTATTATATTAACTAATAATCCAAGATTATAGACCATCTCATTGCCCGCACGTAGGCAAATTCAAACTCATTTTATCCTTCACAGCGCTTTTCTTTTTATCATGCCTCAATTCACTCCTTTGATCCTCGCGCTTCACGCAATTTTTGATTCCATATCTTCTCTCAAAGATTCCCCATACTTTTGTTCCATAACCCTTCGGTTCCTCAATTTTTACTATTAACTTCAATTACCAATCAATATCCATTTGTCGTCAAACCATCCCAACCGAGATTTCTAAATGTCATGACCTGACATGCATATATCCATTTTTATTATATTTTCTATATTTTATCCAAGCCTTTCCTGACACAGTTTCCTTTTATGGGTTATTCTATATCACGTGACTTATGGAATGTTCCAGACCGCTGACTCAGATGTATTTCAACTTTGATGTGAAATTCCGCAGCACTTCCTGGCTTCTATCTAGTATCTGATGTGACTCACCTGTACAGTTGTGTTTGTTATGATGTGGCTCGGGACATGTATATAATGAGGGTCAAGTTTGCCGGACTTACTCCAAGGACTTGACCTCCTGTCTATAGGATCGTTTCTTTAACATTTACTTATCTCACATCGACTTGGTCGCGACATCAGGTCAAGTTCTTTGACGTCGACTAAAGTATCTTTCACATCATCTTAACATCCTTTGACGTCGCCCATTAATTGGTGGCTAACATACATCTTGCATTCCACAATCCACCTCCACCCATCCCACAGTTACGCTCGTCATTGCCCTATCAGTGCTCCACGATCCCGCTAAAGTCCCAACTCCAGTTGAAGCGCTATTGAGTACCTTTGGGTCCTGGCAGCTCACTGTATAACGGGTTCGGGCCAATCGTATCACTGAACAAGCTTCGGCGCGCTACTCGCTTTCTTCGACAAGTGGGGGGTAGCTCTTTGCCTCAGTAGTTGAGCAACAAAGGTCATTTTCCTCTCCATATCTGGTGTGGGAAACACCAAATCTAGTCACATCTATCTGATCGAGTAGGCTTTTCGCCGAACGCAATCCGTCAAAATTCCATACCTCGGGAACCAACGCCCCATCCATCTACCCGAGTGGTTCAATCGTCGAGCCACCTATTGCAACCTCTGCAATACTATTCACATCAAATTCCCAAAGAAATACATCTCGGGCTGCCGACTTTTCCACGCCAAACTTGAAACCGCAATCAAAAAAGTAGGTTATCCAGTCCAGAATTGGCACATCTGGGTTTGTGCAGCGCAAGACCAATTGTTTGGACAGTGGGTGTTCGTATCGTCGAGCGAGGCTTTGCTAGAGGACATCACAATTCGCCTGTGTTCTGAGATGTATATAACCAGGGCAAGTTCGACGGTGACAGACCAAGAACTTGACCTCCTCTCAATACGAGTTTGGTTTATTCTTTATTCTTGCCTTTCTCGTCGCCTTTGACATTAGGTCAAGTTCTTTTTGGCGCTGCCAGGTAACGTGTCGTCGTTGCCACAAGGTCCTTGGTCGCCGTCTTGACGCCTTTTGGCGCTGCAGCTAATATCCAATTGCATTCCACAATCCTACTCCACCCATCCCACAGTCACGTTCGTCGTTGCCCTATCTGAGCTCCACGATCCCGCTAAAGTCCCAATTCCAGTTGAGCGCTATTGAGTACCTTCGGGTCCTGGCTGCTCGCTGTATAAAGGGTTTGGGCCAATCGTATCTCGGAACAAGCTTTGGCCAACTACTCTCTACCTTCGACTAGAGGGGATTGTTGTGGTCTTCTATTCTTCTTGCTTCTACTATCTGATCGAGTACCCTCGGGGGAACGCACGAGTAACCTTTTGAGGTGAACGCAATCCGTCAAAATTCCGTACCTTTCAAACCAACGCCCAATCCATCTCCCAGAGTGGTTCCATCGTCGAGCCACCTACTGCGGCCTGTGCAACACTTGCCATATTAAATTTGAGAAAAAATACATCTCGGGCTGTCGACTCTTCCATTGCGCCCTTGAATCCGCAATCAAGAAGGTCGGTTATCCAGTCCAGAATTGGCGTGTGTGGGTCTGCGCAGCACAAGACAAATCTTTTGGACAGTGGGTCTTTGTGTCGTCGAGCGGAGCCTTACTCGAAGACTTTGCAGTCCGTGCACTTCTTCCCCAAAAAATCTAGAAAACTGGCGTCTATTGAGAAGGACCTGATTGAATACCTTCTACAAAGGGTCAAAAAACTCGAGCGAGACGTGCAGTATTATAGGGGATGAATTGAAACTTTATCAGACGAAAACACCTTTTTGAATCACCTCAACGACGGATTACAGGAGTCGTTGGACGAACAAACTTGTGTCCAAACAAACCAAGCAATTCAAATTCATCAGTACGAACAGCAAATTTTCCATCTCCTTCCTCATCCTAACTTCTTGAACCCCCAGTGGCCCGCGCCAACCAACTCCGCCTCCGCACCAAGCTCGCCCGCCTCCGCGCCAGAAAACAATCTGGGCCCAGGCCAAGACGAAGCGTAGACAAGAAAATTGCCCTTACTAATTGGCCAATTTTATATCGAGTGGAGTACGAGCGTGACACGGTGCCAATCAAAACACCCTTCTATTATACGGGTCGAAAAGAAGCTACATATTTTGAAATTTGGAAGGGAGATTTACTTCTGTTTGTTCGGAATCACCCAAAACATAATCCTGAAAATTCACACTTGAATAACTTTGTAATTCCGTACCGTCTCCATCGTTGCGACTAGAAATTTTATCCTTGTCTTTTTAAAAAAAAAAAAAAAACATGGCTGCCGTTCCACCTTGGCAAAACATGAGTAATGAATAAAGGATCCAGTGGCTATGTGGAGCAATGGGGGCCTTTGCCACCCAAATTACCAATTTAGAAACACAATTATCTGGTCAAATGACCACAGATCGCCAACATTTTGATGGTCAACTCACGGCCGCCTCTGGCCATATTCAACACATCCAAACCGAGATTGCAACCATCCAAACTAACTTGGGGGTTATCAACGGTACCACTACACAGTCCTTGGGGTTAATACAAAACCTACAACCCGGACAAGGTCCGAATCCACAAGGTCCAAATCCACAAGGTCCAAATCCACAGGGTCCAAATCCACAGGGTCCGAATCCACAGGGCCCAAACCCACAAGGAGGTAACCCGGCTCCTAAACTCAAAATGGGTACCCCCGATAAGTTCGATGGTAACGATCGGAGTGAAGCAACGAAATTCATGGTTGCATGTCGACTATACGTCCGCACCATATTAGCCAATGAGACCGCAGATAGTCAAATCACATGGATTGTCTCGTACTTATCAGGTACCGCACTCGTGTGGGCCAACCAATATTTTGAACAAGAAATTATAAACGGACAAAATTATCCATGGCTGCACAACGAAGCACTATTCTGGCATAAGTTCCAAAAACGCTATGGGGACGCTAACCAGAAGGAGAACTTTAAGGTCCTTATTAAAAAATTGCGTCAAACCAAGACAGTACAAGAGTTTGTCACATCATTCCAGACCTATGCCTCGGGTCTTAGCTATAATGAGGCAGCACTCAAAGATATGTTCTATGATGGCCTAGCAGAAAATATTTGCACCACCATGTTGTCTCAAAATTTTGATGCCGATGCCCACACTTACAACCAGGTGGTAGAACGAGCATTATTGATCGACCGTCAACAATTGTCATACAACGCCCACCATAAAGCTTCACATACTTCTTCGTCGGCTTCCCCCAAGTCAAACACTAGTACCACCAAGACCACGGTTGTCGAAACGAAATCCAAGAATGAACGTTTCAACAAAGGCGATTGTGTCTATATGACAGGGCCAGATGGGAAGGCGTTGAAGGGAAAAATCTTAGACATTGGGAAGAACACGCGTGGCTTTGCGTCCCCTACTGTCCAATGGGACGGTAACAAGGACAAGGTCCAATTGGGATTCCGCGATCTTAAAAAAGATAATAACCCTCCGAAAGCCGACCCCAATGCGATGGACTTGGACTCAGCAGGGAACGGAAAGTCCGTGGGAAAATGTAACAATTGTGGAGGAAAAGGTCATTGGGCTAAGGATTGCCCGTCAGGGAAAATGTCGGGGTTTGAAGCAGAATTGGAACAACCCAGCTCAGATGAAGAGTCGGGAAAAGAAGACGCCTAAATCGTACCAGGGGGGCGGTTTTGGGCAAAATGTTATCTCAAGTGGTTTCGGAAAATGAATGTAATAGTTTAGAATGTTTGTCGTTAGGCAACGAATCACAACTCCAGTTTTATTTTTGTGCTTTACCACTTGAGACTACCCCCAAAAAGAAAACAACATATACCATGAAGGATTTCCAAGGATGGGCAATGGTGGACTCTGGTGCCACTTCAATTTTTATACATCAACGCCTGGTTAAACAATTCCGTATACCAGTGCAGAAACTATCCAAACCCAAAAAACTGAAAGTCATTGATGGAAGGGAAATTAATTCTGGTGCAGTGGACTCCTACTGTTATGACCCAACAGACAGTCATAACGGAACAAGGGAATTAAGCTATTATTTATAGCATTTTCTCCGAAGTCGAACAAGCTATAAATAATATCACGTGACCTCGGCGCCAAGGCTTGGCGCTGGGTCTTGGCGCTCGGCGCTTATCAACTCGCTCCCACAACATCTCTCTATAGAAACTAGGAGCGAGTAGCGAGTTGCGTAAGCTTGGCGCTTAGGCTTGGCGCTTAGTCTTGGCGCTCAGCGCTTAGCAACTCGCTCCCACAACATCTCTCTATAGAAACTAGGAGCGAGTAGCGAGTTGCGTAAGCTTGGCGCTTAGCCTTGGCGCTTAGCGCTTAAATCACGTGACCCTAGGATTAAGCGCGGCTCCTATAAGATTCGGAGCCGCAAAATACCAAGCAGGACTTATGTCATCACCTTAGCCGCCGACCTTACGTAAGCCAGGCTGCGGACTGCGGGCCAAGGTGACTCAGGGGAAATACCCCTATATAACATGGACGAGCAAACCTGAGCCACCTCAGTTTGCTTTATCTCGTCCACCACAGGGACTCAACGACACACTGTAAACACACACTAGACAAACACTATAAATACACTACATAAACGAACGTAGCCACCACTTAAGGGTATCACAAAGAGAGCGTCAAGGGGTCTCGACACCTACTGCACCTTTGAACTGCAATTAGGGGAACATAGGGAAATAGTTAGCGCGTATATTGTTGACGTGGGAAAAAATGATCTAGTGCTGGGAATGTCATGGCTAAAAACCCATAATCCAAATATTGACTGGAAGGAAAAGAATATCTCCTTCACCTCCAAACACTGCGCTGAAAATTGTGGGAAAAGCCTCGAACCACTCACATCACTGGAACAGGCCGAATTGGAACTATCGGCAGTCTCCGTAGTTCCCGACCAATATCAAGAATTTAAGGTGGTCTTTGCAGATGAGAACACTACGTCCACACCATTGCCACCACACCGACCTTATGATCTGGCAATGGACCTTAAGCCGGGATCAGTTCCAAGGCATGGCCCCCTGTATAGCGTGGGCGTTAAGGAAGATGTCGAGTTGAAAAAGACTATTAATAACCAATTGGCCGCTGGTCACCTACGACCCTCAAAATCTCCAATGGCTTCCCCCGTAATATTTGTGAAAAAGAAGAGTGGCAGTCTTAGGGTTTGCGCAGATTTCAGGAAACTGAACGATATGACAATCAAGAATGCATACCCACTACCACGTATCGAGGACCTAATTGAGAGGCTTAGGGGTGCAAAAATATTCACGAAGCTGGACTTGAAGTCGGGTTACAATCTGGTGCGCATAAAGGAAGGAGACGAATGGAAAACTGCAATCAAAACCAAATACGGACTCTTCGAGTATACAGTGATGCCTTTTGGCTTAACTAACGCACCGGCAGCCTTCCAGCACTTGATGAACGACATCTTCAGGGATTTGTTGGATGTGACAGTAGTCATATACTTAGACGACATACTTATATTCTCCAAGGACCCGGAGGAACACGAAAGTCACGTAAAGGAAGTACTTCGAAGACTACAGGCAAACAATCTTTACTGTGCCTTGGAGAAATGCCACTTCCATGTCACGGAGATTGATTACTTAGGGGTGATTGTATCTCCTGACGGCATCCGGGTAGACCCAGAAAAAGTGGCAAAAGCTATTGACTTTGATGCGCCAACCAAACTGGTTGCATATGGTGCGATGGATTCTCTCACTACTCATGCATGTTAGACCCCCCCATGAATGTACTCATGCAAGATCACCCATCTTAGATGGGTCAAATATGATGTTTAGAAATTTGAAATTCTATAGGCAAGAGAGTGAGTGTACTCATGAACACACTCATGAGTGCACTCATGGACACACTCATGGACACACTCATGGACACATTCCTGAACTTACTCATGAACTCACTCATGAACTCACTCATGACCTCACTCATGAACACACTCATGAACACACTCATGAACACACTCATGAACACACTCACAGAGGTAATCATGAGCACATTCATGAACACACTCATGAACATACTCATGGACACACTCATGGGCACACTGATGGGCACCCTCATGGACACTTTCCTGGAGGGACTCATGAGCAAACTCATGAAGCTACTCATGAAGGTACTCATGAACACACTCATGAGCAGACTGATGAAGGTACTCATGAGTGCACTCATGGGAAGACTCATGAGAAGACCCATGAAAGTACTCATAAACATCCTCATGGATGTCCTCATGAGCTTCTTTCATGAGCATGTTCATGATGGTACTCATAGGGCAGATCATGCATTCACTAGTGGATATACTCACCACTGGAATCTCAAGTGTACTGGTGAGCATCAGTGCACCCATAGTAAAGATGTCAAGCCAGAACTCCACACCCCAGAACTCTGGCCTTTGCCAGCACCAATTCTGGCAAGTTCTGGCAATGCCAATGCTGGAACAGTGCCAGCAGCCATTTTATTTTGCAGAAGGTATTGCCAAATGCAGGCAAATTTTGGCAATTCAGGGCCTCAAAAATGCGCCTCGGTTTCAGCTACTCAACAATTACTTTTGTGTGATTTCCTACTCAGTATTCAGTGAATCACTGGGCATGTACTGTTGGAACTTCTTTGCACCGCTAACTAGCACATTTGGGTGTACCAAAAGCTCACCACAGATGTCTAGATAAGTATTCATGACACCCAAAAGAACTCTAGCTACAAGAATACATAAGTAGCACTGCTCAGAAAACTAATGCTAGCTCTGTGTAATGCAATCTTTGTTAGAGTGGGCTGAGCCCCTGAAAGGCACCACAAGGTCTAAGACATTAACGGTAAGATTACCGCTTCCTCAAGCGCACTAGATGCAAACTACTCACAGGAGCCTCTATGCAAAATCTCAGAGCTTTAGCAGGTCTTTATGCTGATGAAACCTCATTAAAGGTTCTTCCTTCAGGGGGCCCAGGTATGAAATAAATGCTCTATACCACCTTCAAAACTTCAAATCAGCTCATTGTCCATTATGGAATGTTGCTCAAAATACCTCTCTATCTATGTACGCCTGCTTGCCTTTGCTATGACTACTCATTCTCATAAAGTTGGCATGGCTGGTGCCATTGCAGTACATCACCCCCTACAGCATGTGCAGCATATCAGTTCTGACAAATCCAAAGCAGCTACAGGCAAGATGTTTTGTGTACAGGGGTTTAAGACCTGGGAATAATTCTGTACTCATGGAAATGTTGTCTATTAGCTTTTTTCCTGATGTTGAACCAAACAGGGGAATAGGGGTAATGCTGATCTCCTCATGTCAATAGTTTTGTTTCTACTAATCTAAATGTTCTGATACTCTGTATAACATATCCTTGAGCTATTGTGAAGTGCTTCATATCATTTTTAGGGCTCAATATGCTATAATTGAAGTGCCGTGATGGGTGCAATGTCCCCTGATTATTTATCAGGAGTAATTTGCTCATATCAGCTACGTATAAATTTCTTCTGGCACATGTAAGTACATATTTGGGATTGCCCAACTTTTTTCTATTTATCTATATGATTCATTTGTATTTGTGGTAAGGTTTTGCGTCAGCCATTTCTGCCTGCGAGCCCCCCTGTTACAAAAACTAGTTTCTGAGACAGGCGACTAGAGGCTAGGTAGACTGTTAGGAAGGGAAACTAATAGAAGTAAACAATAAACACAGTTAATCTAATTAAAGACACCATGGGGTAGCTTGTTTAGTGCTAAATGACCACACTTTCTTTAAGCGGATTTAGGAGGATAAATGCGCATGGTTGTCACACCCCCCAGCTGTATTTTGTGCTCACAAACCCCTATGCATTGGTCTACAGCATACTGGCACTGCAGGAAGTTCCAGCACTCCAGCCCATGCTGGCATTTTAGCTGGACTCTGCCGGAATTCAGCAAGCTGGCATGTGGGAGCCAGTGCTGGAGCAAGAGCCAGGGCTAAAATTCAGCAAATCTTTGGCTTGACATCTTTAGAGGACAAAATGCACCTCTCACAGCAATTCAATCATAGCATATCGCACCCACCTAATGATGCAAAGTATTGAGAGATAGCTGAAAGATACAGTTTACAAATTATTAGAACATTTGGATCAGGAGAAACAAAATCGCTGACAGGGAGATCAGCATTACCCCTATCCCCCCAGTTGGTTAGAGATCATTAAGAAAGCAAATAGAGGAGGTTTGTGTCATGACCCGACACATTTATATACTTTTTTTGTAATATTTATTTTATTTTGTTATTTCTTTCAGACACAGATTCCTTATTAGGCACATTTGTATCACGTGACTTATGGAACGTTCTAGATTAGTTCAGTCATCTTATTTCAACTCTGATGTGAAATAGCTTATCTTGTAAAACCTTCTATTGGATATGTTTGAGCTTCTTTTCTCGCACCACATGTATGTTTGTGTTTGTAGATGGCTGTGTTCTGAGATGTATATAACCAGGGCAAGTTCGACAGTCACAGACCATGTAGCTCTGAATCTTATAGGAGCCACACTGAATCCTAGGGTCACATGACTTAAGCGCTGTGCTTATGCAACTTGCTCCATGCTCCTAGTTCATAAGGAGAGATGTTGTGGGAGCAACTTATGAAGTGCTGAGGTAAGCGTCCAGGTCACCTGACTTTCTTTATGGCTTGTTCAACTTTGGAAAAACTGCTATAATCATGAGAATAACTCCCTTGTTCTGTTGTGACTGTCTGTTGGGTCATAACAGTATGGGTACAGAATTACTGGCAGTTTTGGAAATCCTTGTACATGAAATACCTCACCTGTAGCTGCACTGGATGTGTTATAACTGTGATGCTGCACATAATTTAGGGGGTTATGTGCTGCAATAACACCAGCCATGTCAACTTTATAAGAATCAACGGTCATGGAGATACTGAGCAAGCACACATGGGCAAAATGGTATTTTCAACAAAATTCATCAATGTGCAATAAGCTGATTTGCAGTTCTGAAGGTGGTGGGGACTATTCAATCCATACTCAACCCCCTGGGAGGTCTTTCAAGCATTCACATCACTACAAAAGGTTTCAAACAGTCTGAGGTATTGCATGAATGCTCCTTTGAGCAGCGCACATCTAGTGCACTCCAAGGTGTGGCATTCTGACAGCTAGGTCTCTTAGCTCTTGTTGCACTTTTTGGGTGTCCAGCCCCCTGTGACACAAGATAGCATGGCACTGAGCCAGGATGAATTGTATTAGTAAATACACATATAAGCTTGTAGCTGGACTTATTCTGTGTCTTATCAATGCTTGTACAAACATTTGTGGTGAATGTCTGGTACACTCAAATGTGCTGGTTGGGTTCACTGAGAAGCTTCAACAGTAAATGTGCAGCATTGGACTGCATACTGAGCTCTCAATGACAAAATGAATACTGCTGAGCAGCTGCATCCAAGGAAGAAGCTCATGAGGGCATCCATCAGAATGTTCATGAGTACTTTTGTGGGTCTTCTCAAGAGTCTGCCCATGAGTGCACTCATGAGTACCTTCATGAGTGTGTTCATGAGTACCTCCATGAGTGCACTCATGAGTACCTCCATGAGTGCACTCATGAATGTGTCCATGAGTGCCCTCATGAGTGCCTTCATGAACAGGTTCATGAGTGTTTTCATGAGTACAGTGCACTCATGATTACCTTCATGAGTGTGTCCATTGGTATGTTGATGAGTGCATTCATGAGTGCATTCATGAGTGTGTTCATGAGTGTGTACATGAGTGCGCTCATGAGTACGCTCAGGAGTGTGGTTATAATTGTCTTCATGAGTGCACTCATGAGTATGTTCATGAGTACCTCCATGAGTCTGTTCATGATTACCTTCATGAGTGTGTCCATGAGTGCGTCCATGAGTGTGTCCATGAGTGCGCTCATGAGTGTGCTCATGAGTACACTTGTGACAACTATGCGCATTCCTTGTCCATGCGCGCTACTACCAAAGTGTAGCCGCTGGGCGCTAACGACTTAGACTCTCAAAGGATATCGTTCAGGTCATGTGACTGCATGTCATACC
>JAYRCO010001257.1:0-11367 GCA_037042815.1 Ceratobasidium papillatum | reverse complement strand
GGCTTGCCATCCGATCCAGTTGCATTCGGGTTGGCAACCTTATTTATGTCGTATGGGGGGAACGGCATCTTGCCGTTGGCGTATTCGTATAGTCCTAGATCGGTAAGGATGTCTTCCATCTGGATTCGCCAGGTGTTGAAGTTCTCCGTGCCATGTAGCGGAGAAATCCGATAAACGGATGTGCCGGAGCTAGAGTTCATGTCGGACATGCTGGTGTCGAAGTCTTACGTTCACGCGGTGGGTATTGGACTCGGTTCTGGGCTCTGGGGCTAGTATATGACGTCGAGGTCTCTGCGAGGCCTATATGCGTTGCTTAGGGGTAATCACGCGATGTACTTCTGGTCTTAAGCGGTGAGCTCGGGGCTCATAACCTATAGAAACTATGTATATAATAGACGAATACAATAAGTGTATCCGACGCGCAGTGTGCTTAAGACGACGCCCAAAGGCGTGTGTGTGATTGAACGGTAAATGTAATATATTCACTGGTGACTACCTACGAGGCCGGAGGCGCCCCTTATATACACGAGAGGGGCTGTATGCGCGAATACCGTAGAATAGTATAGAACACTTGCGCGTTCTCCTTCGGTATGTTTCCAGTACCTTCAGTCATGCGATTGTTCCAGCATATACGATACTATTCCTTATGTATGTACAAATATGATTTCTACATTGTGGGTGCCCGATTAAGGTATCATATGTCGGTTATGCAGTTGCCAGTCCGTACGCATGAAGGGGCACAAGTAAGTCACGCATACCAGTACGAGGAGTGGCTTCTAATGCCTAGTCATTTGGGGTGCTGCTACGGGTGGCTGGTTGACATCATATGTGTCTCAGGAAATACAAACTTCCACTCTACCAGCCTCTGTATTCGACGCCTTCTTGGTTTGATCTCACAAATTTTTTGTATCTTTTGTTTTGTGCACTTCTTCATAGTATGTCCCTATGATCCGATATTACACCATACTGAAACTAGGGCCGACCTACGCGAAAGATGGAAGCTCGAAAGAACATATTCATTGTATATATAGGTCTTACCTGGCGTATGATACATGACGGGATAAGAAAAGGGGGCACGGGTCCGCTGTGGAGTTAGCTCCTGTGGTGAGGGTGGGAGACGCCTTCGGCGCCGAATGCGCGCGAGTGTAACCGGACATCTAGCCCGCGAGACCTGGGCTAGGAGAGCTGACGCCCACGGCGTCCTAGAAGAAGGAAAGGAAAGGTGGGTGGAGCAAAAACGAACATTAACCTTGAGAGTCAAGTGGCTGTCGTCGTCGCGAAAATTGTGCGGAAACCACAGGCGAGTCCGAGCACATGAGATCTGCGCAAATTCCGGGCTGTCTCTGCTTCAGTGCCGCTCGTGTCACTCCGCTGGCTGCGCCGCACGATCCTATAGTTCCAAAAAAGGAGAGATTTGTTGGTCATGAGGATGCGGAACACTCACTTTCTACCGAATATCCGGCTCGTGGTCCATACGTTAGCCAAACACGTACGATGTATGCATGCGTGTATATTTTCCGTCCTCCTGAAATACTAAATCACTCGAATATGAATCCGTAGGGCTTCATAGCAATGGCGTGAAGGCTCGCTTGACTTCTGTAAAACTCGTTTGAGCGCAAAAGCTGTCGACCTGAACTGACCGAACCACATACACTTTCGTCGGTGTTTGCCTGACGCGCGAAGGCCAACTGCTAGTTGGGTCCAGATTCGATTGTCAAAAACACGAAAAACGTGTAGACATGATCTATTTCGACCATTCATTATAAATACAATCGATTGGCGGCACACCTATTTTATTCTCAAACTAGCCCCACTCGCAAGCAGCAGGTATCCACATTCTGATAGCAAGGCCTCTGATATTTGTCCTGGTTCCCATTAGGCGGTAGCGGCAGCACGCCTGCGGTATTCATGAACTTGACGTCCGACGTCTTATGCAAAAGTGAGGCTGAATCTGTGTATTTTACTCGATTCAGCCAGCGTTATCGAGCGGACGGGAGAAGGTGAAACTTTTACGAGTTTAAGTGAACGATAAAAGAGGGTACATGGTCGATATGCTTGGCAACTCTGCGTATCTGTTCACGTTATCATGAACTCAGGGGGGATAAATAATAACCAGACGAACCGGTTGTACCTCTGACGAATTGTTACTCGCGCATGGTGGCTATTCTCTCCGAGACGACACTTGAGGACATGGGTCTGCAAACGACGCTTCAAGGAGTCTTCGATACTGAGTGCAAGCACACAAACGAGACGCACGCGTGTCTTTGCGAGGACACTGATATGGACGATACGACGAGCAAGGGCGTTAACCATGTCATCTCAGATCGAAACATGGTATACAAGTAAGAAGCGGACGCACCTTCCGAACAAACACTCGGGATCCTTGGCTGCGGACCGACAGATCCTAGATAGGACGACCTAGGTGCCCCAAGTCTTGCGCCTTGTTGTAAGACCTACATTCTCCGACGAGTTATTCATCATCTTCGCATCAGCAATTATCTCCGACCAGACCAGCTATCAACGCACCTTGAGCTCAGTATCGAGATAAGCAGACTCGAACGGATGCCAGAGACAGCGACCGTGTAGCATTCATGGAGCAAACGAGTGGATTTGGGAGATAGACAAAGACCGACGTCCTGATGCGACTCCTAGCGTGAGAAATACTAGCGTCGGTGGATGTGTCGAACTGGGTGGCCCTCTAAGCTTACGCTGTTCTTGCAGCCACGGGATACGGACTGGTTCAGCACCGGAGGCAAATCCAGCCACGTGATGTCCGCTCTCCAACGCAGATCCACTTCCTCGTTCGACTTTGGATGACCTCACTCTGGCGATACCTCCGCTAGCTCAAAAAGGCTTGTTTTGCTCATGAAAATGTTAAAAGACGACAAGTTGGCGGTCTTGATTATCTCGACATGAAGCTTCTATGGACAAATACCTTGTTCGAGCTCTTGCTTCCTGCTAGTTTCGGACTGATGATCAGCAAAGTGTGGAAGTTGCGGGATATTTTACTATAAAATGGCGTTAGGATGCACGACTCGGTGCTCTAGCTCCACAACGGAACTCAACTTTTGCTACGCTCACTCGGCCATCGTCTTTTGTTATCATTAGAAACCCCTATGCAGGATCACTCGCACGCTTGGTTCCTGGGGCTGATATCCCATCAACTCAAGAACCCATCTTGCAGCCAAATTGACTAGCACTCGTATATACAGCGAATAAATCATCGTTCATACTACAAAAAGGACACCCTCGAACGGAGCATCCAAGCTTAGTGCTTGCAACTAAGACGCTTTGGTTGGGAGCTTGTTCAGGTTAGCTTGAGATATTAATGGAGACTCTGACGCTTGTTCTTGGTCAAACGTGAACAGGAAGACAAAGGTCTCGATCTCAGCTCTAGGGTACCTTGGGCGACCGTCACGCTCGTGATATGTGGTCGATTGGATACTGGGTGACGTGAAGGCATTCATCGATGGAGGGAAGTGGTACGCGGAGCGAGGTGAACTTAGTGCCTCCTGTTACCCGAGCCAGCAACTAATCTTGTCGTAAATATCCTCTATTGTCAAGGTGACTTGCTATATAGTCTCCCAGGTAGAATCCAATCAAGCTAAATCCGAGCTCTCATTGGGTCGTTCGGATACAACGTACGCGTTCTGAAATTCTCTGAACTAGGATTCGCAAACGACAAACCCGACTGCTTTCTAGCGCACGCTGTGGGCTAATCGTTTGTCTTGCTGCAGGATTTCGATCAGGGATTCAAGAAACGCGTGCGGAGAAACAAAGTCGGGTACGTAATGATTACTTTACGCCTATTCGACTTCATAATGATTCAAGAACAGCTATCACTTCTAGGTCCTTTGAATGCCCTCAACAAAATTGTCTAGCAAAGAACGAAATATATTCATGACCACCAACCACCATTTTCGACTCGACCTGGCCATTTGTTCGTCTAGGCCAAGGATATCTAACCCGGTTCTTAGACGACACTGAACCGCATCCCGTTGAACAGCTCTTCGTCCAGTTCTATAGATGAAACTGGGGTGATCAAAAAAGAAACAAGACTTGGATGGGGTGGCGAAGGAAAGTGTCGAAGATAGCGAAGACGAGATTGGGCATGAAAGAGAGCGAGCATAGTTGTTCTGCAGGGGCGTTTCATCTTGTATGACCAGCGCAGGGCAATCAAGGCGAGTGGAAACGTTTCTGTGTGCCTAAAATCTAAACTATTGTAAGTGAATTGCAATGCCTTATATTTGTTTGCATCTACGACTCCTCGATTCATATCTTCAACTTCTCCTGTTCATAATTCTCGAATCTGAAAAATAAAAAGTAACTCGTTCTATCCGGCGAGAACCGAGAGTTCCTTTTCCACCTTCGATGCAGCCAAGACGAAAACTTACAAAATCATATCTTGGCTATATGGGGAAGCTCGGAGCTTGTCGACTATCATTTCCAAAAATTCAGTGGTGCGACGCTCTTTATGGGAAACCTCAATTGTGGTTACCGGCGACCCACGGTACTCTAGACTCACGAGCCACTGAAGCCGGCTCTTGCATATCGGATGACCTAGTCATTTGCTCACGGAGCTAGGTCAGAATGAGCAACATGATTCTACGCGATGGCACGTGAAAGGCGATACCACGTTTTGCTGAATGTGCACAGAGCAGAACAAGCTGTGATATAAACGTATCAATTTCTGCTGAGCTTCTTCCGCTGATACAAGTCGGCTTGTGCATTCATGCTATGATTGCCGTGGCTATATGCGCCAGCCCATAGCCACGTGACCAGTATCTGTGTGGCAGCTTCCAACTGTCGGAAGCGTTCAACGCATCAGTACAGTCGTATTTTATATCACAGCAAGAAGCACCCAAATTCTAGGCTCCTGGGCCTTTGTAAGCTTTCACGGAGTGATACAGCATCCGATATTACCCATAAGTTTTGCTTCGAGGAATCCTCAGGTTGGTCTCAGACATTTATCGGTACAGCCTGGTACTGTGCCTTGATTTTGATGTCCCGTTCTTTCTCTCCGTCCCTCACTCCACGTTTGCCTTGGCACTGATGAGACATAGAGTGAAATGCCCGACATCGCAACAGGGTTGAGCGGCCGCAAAAGCCCCACCCGCTGTAGGCAGTTGCAAGTCAGTCGCGCTCTGGTAAAATCTTACGCAGCTGGTAGATATCCCTTTTGGTGAGGTACCCTACGGTCGAGACTGAAATATAGACCTCGTCAGTTTGCTTTGACCCGGTTGTTTCCCGGTCGATCATCAGATCATACTCAGGGTCAGGTGTGATTGCGCCCCCACAACATCCTATACATATCCATTTCACAGACTTTTCGGTATACGCCAAGAGCCCCAAGGATCTTGTCCAGGCGCTGGCTGATAATGTTTGGGCTAGACTTGTTGATCCGCGCCGTTCAACCCTGGGCCTACGTACAACCTGACCCGCCATGCAAAAGCATATAAACTACCCTCGAGGACGGGTTGGTCAACATCATTCGCTCACCCTCACCAGCGCCCTCTACTCCTCATCTAACCCAGTCACCTCAATACTCTACCTGGCACCCATATATTCACCATAGCCAACATGAGGTTTACTTGGGCTAGCATCGCTGTGATTGCCGCTCCTCTAGCAGCGTGGGCTGCACCCGCCTCAGGGGGCGACTCTACTACCCCCGCAATTGGGGCACTCGGCGGTGTGAGTGCTGGACCCCAGTCTGCCGATGTTCTTTGTTACTAACATCGCTGTATGTTCAGATGTGCGCTGGGTTTGGCGGATTTCAATGCAAGGGCAAAAACTTATGCTGCTACATGAACCAAGCCGACTTCCAAATCGCCGATGCATCAGGAGTCTGCATGCACTGCGAGAATCCGTACAGGTGCAAAAAAGAGTAGGGCCAAGACTTGGAGTTTCAATGGACATGGCAGATTTTTATAGCATGCTGTAATATTTTATTCATCCCTCTTAACCGTGAACTAGTGAGGACAATGAGCCGGATTTTAAGTGAGTCTAGGATATCCGAAAAGAAGGCCACGCCAGCTGTTGCAAGTAAGAATATCCCACGTAGTGTACAGATATTCATGAATCTGATGCGGCTTTGGTGGATCCCTTTAAGAATTATGAGAAAATGAGCACAGCATGCCTGGCACCGCTTTCATGCAGCTTTCTCTCTTACGTTCTTATATCTCAGATTTAGCTATGATTCTTCGAATAACCATCATACGGGCGTTTCCTCATCCAGAATCACTCGTGTCTCTCAGCCTGGCTACGGGGCACGAGCATACAAATGCATCTTATCTGTCTTGTTTTGACGACGCCTCACACCAGCCCAAGATGACGCTGGCGTCGAATGATGATTTGTGCGTGCCGGCTGTGGGGATTCAAAGTGTAAAGTGAGCCAAACAGGCAGTCGTTGAAAGGCTAAAAAACTCAATCACGAGATCTTCAGGAACTCAAGATCACCCCCAGATTCCGTATTCTGTGGATTACAAATTCGGCTATACTCGATTCAGAAGATCACCATGACAAGATGCATAGACATGATATACTTCACAGTGAGTAGCTTGGACATGGTCAACTAGCAGTACACCCTGTCTCAGACCTGCTCCACTCGGAAATGATGGAGACCACATTTGGATGACAAAATGTCTAACCTCCTCGTCTTCTCTGCCAGAAAGAAGGCGGACAACAGCATGCTCAAGGTATACCTGAAAACGACATCCGCCTTTGAACGGCAAGATGAGGGTTTTTTGACTGGCCATGGTCGGTTTGTGGAGGGGAAATGGGGAGTAGCAAGGGAGGGGACGATAATGATCTGCTTTTGACCTTTCGTTAGTTCACATAAGCACTGATTCAAATTGCAATAATGGATGGGGCGAAGAGGACATACCTCTGATGGATGAGCATTCACGCATGGCCGATGCTCTCGGCAAGTCCCCACACTCGCCTCGCAAATACGAGTCTGCGCGGCAAGCAATGTTCCAAGAGATGTTCAATCTTGAGGGCAAGCACGTATTCGAGACGCATGAAAGCCTCGTCGATCACGCTAACATAGAGTAGGTGGCGAGCCAAGGCGTTACCTAAACTCATATGAAGCAATGTAGTAACGAGCCATCATAGCAGGCTCGAACAGGTACTGAGAGACCTTGTAGCTGTAGCAGAGTGAGCAATTAATATTCCAGATGGACGAATAAGTCACGTCCTGGTGCCATGACTCATAGGTTGAGAAAGATCAGCACTGGTACCAGAGATGCATCGAGTTGGAAGGTCGCATGAGCTTGACCTCTCGGAATAATTGATTCCGCCATCGGAAATGAACATACCCACGTGATGTCGGCCGCTCCAGCACAGATCCACTTCCTACTTCGACACAAGATGTCCCTACTCGAGCGATACCTTAGCCAAGCCAGGAGACTTGGTTAGACTACATAAATACACTGGACGATCAATGCGTTTCATACATCATTTCAACACGAAATTAACATCAGTAACCAATTTGTTCTAGTCGTCCACACCTATATGCTGGCTTTGAGCCAATGATGGGCGGAGTGTGAAAATCAAAAACAGACTTTGCTTCATGGCGTAGGGGTTGATCATACGGGGTTTCGACACGGTGCTTCTCTCCCTGGTACGCCCACTCGGCATCGCCTCCTAGTGCCACTCAAAATCCTTATTGGAGATTATTCGCGCGCCTGGTTTTTGGAACGGATGACCCCCAGTCCAAGATTTTCACGACCTGAGCTACTGGAACTCGGACACATGATCAACAGCTTACTAACGAAAACACTAAACCGACACTTGAAAGGAGTTTTTTGTTGTTGTTCAGCCTGGAACTCACACCTAGGACGCGTTGGACTTTGACTAGATACTGGAGGATTTAGATCCAGGTCGGCTTGAAATGGCCTACGACTGTGTTTTTGCTAATATGGCTATAGTTCAAACGAGAAGGAGAAGACATATCCAGTGAGTTTAACTCTGTAGCATCTTGAGAGGCAGAAGTGTTGACAACAGTGCACGATCTCGGTTGCTAAAGTGACAATCTCAAGCTCAGCATCTTGCACTATAGAGGAATGAGGGTCGTCAATTGTCCATACTGGCTGGAGGGTTGACACGGTTTGGTCGGCCGAAGACGAAACGCGAGGTTAGTAGTGCGGTCCTTTCTGAAGGTCTGACACTGACCGGATACGTAGTGACGCCAAGGTTGTTATAGAGAGCGGAAAGTGGTACGGAGAGTGAGGTGTGTTTAGAACTTTGCTGTATCATATCGGCTCCTAACGTTATCGAAGGCGTCCGCCATTGTTCAAATTAGTTGTACATTGATCTCCAGGCATTGGCAAATCGAGTTTCCTTTAAAACGCTTGCTGGTTTCCTCGTATATAATATTTACATTTTCAACTTCTTGGAACGAGAACTCGCAATTGGCGAGTTCAACTACCCTCTTGTCCAAACCCCGGAATGGAATTACTTCGTACTTAAGAACCACAAGGATGTGCAGATAAAGAATACTGGGTACGTGATGATCATTTCAAGTTCACCTAAATCTTTTGCTGAGTAAAGCACAGTGGTCAGCTTTCCCGTCTGCTTAATCCCTTGGACGGTGTTGCGTTCGTTGAAGAGGAGATCACCCCCACGACCACCAACCGCCTCTCCGACTTGGCCAACCCTTGTTGGTCCAGATTAGCTGAACCTGATCGAACTTTCCGACAAAACTCGGCCAGACCAGGCTGGGCAGCTTTTTGCTCAATTTTACAGACGAGACTCGAACAAACAAACGGAGAAAACTCTAGATCTGGATGGTTGGCCGAGAAGGTGCGTGGGATCACATAGACTAAGAGATAGGGAAAACGAGCAGGCATTGCTCCTCTACAGCCACAAGTCGTCTTTTGCAATGCAGAAAGAGGTGGGAAGGCGCTCGAAGACTGTGTCTTTGTACTGCAGAATTAGTTAGATGTGTAACAAGCTGTGTGGTTTCCTTCCTATTTTGGTCTACAACTCTCTCGTCATATATCAGATTATCCTGGTTCACAAGTTTCAGACGTCACAGAGAGAGATATTATTATTCATCACCCTGGGAGGATCGGGTTACTTTGCTAGGACTGAACGACAACTAGAATGATTAGATGCGGAAACCTACTCTTTGCAACCATTTTGACTCAATGCGCTCCGAGGCATGCTTGACAATAACTTGTACCAAAGACTTAAGACTTTAAATCATTAGGCTGAATGCGTCGAGTCGTTTTGGAATTGATTACATACCTCGATATGAATTTCATTCTAAACTTTCTCCTTCGCGTTCTCCTCCAAACTCGCTTTTAGCCCTTCGAGAGTTCTGGATAGACGTCCGCCTCTCGCCTGATCCAACACCCCAGCAAGCTGAGCAGCAGGTGCGCTTAGAAGCCCAACAAGCTGTGCTCTTATCGTATCGAGTGTGGGCAGATTCGACAAGTTGTGTATCCCATCGGGTTGTAAAACTCGACCATCAACGTACGCCCCTACTATCCAAAGTTTCGGGGTCGGTAAATTGACTTGTTGAGATTTGGCTTTCGGAATCGTGCGATCGAGAGTGCGTAGAGTGGATTTGAGCTGGGGTGGGTCGAGCGTGGAGAAGGCCAGTATGGCGGATGGACCTTGCATAGTGGTCAACAGAGGGGCGGCGCGAGGCTGAACTGATTTGACCGCAGCTCCAAATATCGCACGTCGGATCACAGAGAATCTAGCAGGGGCAGAGTCGCTAGCACTAGGTTTGACTTTTGCTAGTTCTTTGCGCAACGTTGTGAACTTGGCTACGCTGAAGGCCTCATGACCTAGTAGGAGGAAGAATGGCGATTTCTGCACGATGCTCGCATATTCCGAGTGCAGAGCCGATTTGCGAGGGGTGTAAACTCGGTTAGGGTCGGCGGGAGGTGGAGGAGGTCTGGGAGGCTTGGGCAGAGATATAGGAATATCTGTGGCGTATGATCGTCTGGGAGCTTTGAAAGCAGTCCCAAGGCTCCATCTGGGATTGTTCATCTGTTCAATCAATGTTTCGATTGCTGATGCTACTCATTCTCATCGTACTCACTGTGACTTCCCAGGGAGTTCGTTGACATAACGAAAGGGTCGATAATCACGTGATGCTATATTTTGGCTCTCTCTTTTTGTTTTTGCGGGATAACGTCCACCGTCTCCATGCAATAATTCTATGCTCTTGGCTTCTTCCTTGCAGCTCAGCGCTATGAGCGTATAAAACTATGAATATGCGTCCAAAAATTTTATCGAACTGAAAAATCACGTGCACGCTACGTTTTGTGCAGGGTCTCCAAACCTCTACTGCTCTCTGGCTTTTTTTGACTTTTAATCAATGTACTTTATGCGTCTGTCGAGCCCTTTGTTTAAGTAGATCATACAAACACGCAGAGCGGAGGATATGGAACCGAAAGCTTCGATTGCGCCTTGCGCCTACTATCCCTTAAGGCTCATACCGACTCCTCGCTGCCTTCCAAGCTCGCCAGCTGGCTCCTTCCATGCAACCGTAACCTAGTTGCCTGATATTCTGGGTCTTAATACGGAATTTTCGACGTTCGTCGAGAGCTCCTCTCCGACTTGTTTAGCACCGTCAAGGGCCTTCAGGTCATGGCCAGTTTCTTGATCCACACCACCGTTTTTAGAAGATTTACTAAAAATGACGGTTCGAGTTGTGTTATGTTGTCTTGTGTTTTATTCTCTTGCCTCCAGCCCTCCTTTGGCGCACGTCTCTCTGCATCGTCCTTTTCGTTCTCATGGTCCTGTTGATGATCCTTGCCCTGGCAGTCCATTTTTCCTCTCTTGGCTTTGGCTCGTGTGGTTTGACAAGATAAAAATGGGAGAACACTTGACATAGCATTTCATCAGTTAAGCCTGAGATTAGTTTTTACGCCCACATGGGCTTCTATGAGAGTCCTTTACAGGCATCACGCTTTAGAATCTGCTCTATGGGTGCCGGGTACAGTAAAAATAGCTAGGTCAATGAAACAGTTCGATTACATGTATATATGCGAGGGACCTATGAGCGAAATGATCGGCGGTGTGACTGAAAGATGTGCTACCTGTCTAGCCTTACGATTGAATAAGGATTGGACTCTCGTTTTATTCTATTTGCGCATCATCAAGACATGTCTGATCAGTCAAAATTTTCATCAATTGACGCGGGGGCATACATCGAGAAGAGGGAGCAATATCCATAACACCATTTCTCATAATTTGCCCCATTGGAAAATTCTACCTACGTGATCGGGTAACGCGAAGCACAATGATTAAATGAGGGGTTCTGCTGATGGGGATGGTTGATCTGTTGTCACTATGAACAAGATGCACGGCTACACTGCAAACGACAAAACTTACCACGCCGCAATATGC